>JAAFCE010009109.1:25559879-25575422 GCA_013389805.1 Trigoniulus corallinus
CAGTAATACGAATCTGTTCGGGCCCCGACCTCCTTCAGTTTGAAAGGATGATCCTTTCTCTCCCTATACTCTGCCAGGGATAAGCTGCTTCCTGGAGTACCCTGATACACTAATTTCAGCAGTCTGTGAAAAAGCTTAATGCTGTCAGATACCCGTCTCTGATGTAGTGAGTCCCATCCTAATTCCGTGATCATGCCTGAGACACTCAACCTATGAGTCTGCCTGGGCCCTAACCTCCTGTAATTTATATGGATGATCCTTTCTCCCCCCTATACTCAGTCAGGGATATACAGTATTTCCAACCAGAGGACCATTGCACCTCATCAGTAGTAGTCTGATAAAATGACTAATGCTGTGAGATACCCGCCTATGGCTTAGTGTGTCCCATCCTAATTCCCTAATCGTGTCAGATACACTCTCCCTGCGAGAAAACCCATGCACGTAATAGAATTCTAGCTGCCTTCCTTTGGATCCTTTCAATTTCCCAAGATAAGTCCTGCCTAAAGGGAACCCAAATTGGACTACAGTACTCCAAAATAGGTCTTCCTTTCCCTAATAAGATTTCTAGCTCTTTGGTGGTTTTGCAAAGCTACCTTCTCTTCTTTAGTATACCATTGTGGACTAATGTTACTCCTTTTATCCGTAATGGGGACAGCTATTCGTGTGCCCTCTTCTAAAAGTGTTAGGAATAGGTGTTCCCATGGCAGGACAGAAATATTTGAACATTTTTATTCCTTCTGTACTACCTACGGACCGGCTTACTGCGTTGGACGCACCAGTTCTCGTCTGATCACTGAAGTTAAGCAATGGGTGGCCGCTTAGGAAAACTGGGTGCCACTAATGCCCAAAAATCGTCGCATTGGTGTAGTGTGTGGACAGTCTCTGCATTAGAACTACATAGTGGACGGGGCTCTAATGACCTTGTAGTTGAAGGACTCTAAAACACCAACGAAACGAAACAAATGTACTACCTAGTGGCAGCTCGGCAACAAGTCACTTGATGAATTTTCTGTTCATTGTGTTCAGAAAAGAGACCACACGGACTGGCCGTTTATTCTTCTTTTTTTGGCCATCAAGGAGTGTCTCGGCTAGGGAGGGTGGGAGGGACGGACATTGCCTTTTCCTTCCCTCCTCCACACCTGTTCCATCCTGTCTTATCCTGAGTCCATCCTATCATCATTGCCTTATGGTAGTAGCCTGTCGTTGAATACCTATGTTGTGTTCCGCCACCTTTCTTCCCTAGAGTGACTGCATGCCTCATATTCTTTCCTGTCCTGCTTGCATATGTTGATATTGGCCATTAAGAAAAATATATATCTTTCTATAAAACTAAATGAATTTTGACCACCGTGTTTTTATTATCTTGATACGATTCCCTGTTGATATCGTGTCGTTGTTGTTACTATCATCATCGTCATCATCATGAAAACTGTTAGTAGTGTTCCTTTTAATTCTTAGCGCCACCTTGTGCTTCCCCTTTGTTGGCTTGTTGGATCTCAGCCGCAATTTCCGTTTCCTACACCTCCATCCTCTTCCTTTTCTCTTCCTGTTTGAAAAATTCGGCGTCAGTGGCGTGGTTTGCTGTAACTAAGATGTACAAAAACAAAAAATGGGAAGTGCCAGCTCAGTTCCCTCTGTCCCCTTCACCTTCACACACTCATTCTGTGTTTCATATGCGCTTTTGAAATTGTTAGTGGGTATTATTGCCATCTAACTTTTCACTTTCTTTGTCTCTTTCTTTCTGTGCCTCTGTAATGTGTCCTTTTTTGATGGTATCAAAGGGGGGGGGGGGAACGCCTTAAGGCGATCACAGGGGATGTTATTTTTTTGTTTCTTTAAATATTCATGATGCTTATTTTTTTGTGTCTGGCTTCTTGTGCATCGTAGTTGGCAAAGCGCTCTTCTGCACTGCGTTTTCTTGTCCTTCACAAGCTTCATTATGTTTCATTGAAATGATGCATATATTTAAAAAAATATATATATATATATCTCTATATTTAAATATCACAACACATTTCTTAGTTTAAGTTTCTGTTGTGTTTATTATTATTACCCCAACGTGACCACAGACAAACATAGGTATCGCCCTGGCGTTGCACCAGTCCAGGTTGAAGGTAGCACATTCGCAACGCGTCAGGACTAAATTATTCAATAGTGGCAGCCATCGCCCCACGAGATGCGGCAGTGCCACCTGTGGTCGCCGTCATCTTCATCACAATGATTATTATTATTACAATCAACAATCTAACGATGATCATTTTCATACTTACGAAATTTAATACTTGGGACTGGTTCCCCGGTCCAGTTCTTCCGTTTTCTCTTCTTGTCCTCGTCCCGTCCCATTCTGTAGCTCTCCATCTTCCTCTCATCCTTCTCCTCCTCTCTACGTACCCTTTTCTTTTGGTTGTATATTTGTGATGGTCAATCAGGTTTTTTTTAACATTAATGATGGAGATGACGACGACGGTGGTGCTGCAGTTGGAATTTGGTCAAAGTCCCATTGCCCTTTCCCCTCTCCCCTCTCCCCCCTACGTTTCATTGCACCTTGAATTTATTTTTAGTCCAATCTCTATCTCTGTTAGTTCCTACTAGCTTATTTTAATTTCATATTTTCACCTATTTTTCCTTCGTCTTTTGACCTTACTCTCTTTATTATTTTTGATGTATGTGTGTGTGTTTTTTGCAACGGTCTGAAATATGGTTTGCTTCATGATGACCATAGTGTTTTTTGGTAGTATTTTTCCTCCTGGCTGACTGACTGACAGACCCCATCCCCCTCTCCTCTTGCTCTATCTCCCTCTCTCTCTGTCATTTGATGAATTCCCCCCCTCACCACTTGTTACTTGATTCACTGCGCATGCAGTTTGCGGTGGGTTTTCATATGAATTTTTGATACATATTATATATCTCTCTATTTATTAATAAACTGTCAACAGATGATTGTCCTTTTGGGCGGGGGAAAGGGGGTAGGGGCGTAGTTGAAATGCCCATAATTGACATTTGTTTTCTCTGTCCCATAACCAGTGCCGGATTTACCAATAGGCTAATTAGGCTGAAGCGTAGGGCCTCAACTTTTAGCGGGCTTCAAAACTTAAGAAAAGGGGTTCAAAAGGGCCTCAGAATTGAACTAGCCTATGGCCTCTCAATATCTAAATCCGGCACTGCCCATATAACTCTTTCTTTCATCCCCCTTCACCACGTAACACGGCTGCTTTTGCATGGACGCACTGACCAAAGTCACATTATTGTTCCTATCCTTGCATAATGCAAATCATAATATCAATTCACCCCTTAATATCAATTTCTTACTGTGAAAATCATAATCTCCCGAGGAGCCGTTTCGTGGGACTTGAACCGTCCCGGGTACGAATCGTCTGACCCTTCCATGAAAGGTTTGAAGATCCGTGAATTAGTACAAAGCTGCGTTGGGTGAGGGGCTGTTCTGCTGCTCTTGCAGGCGATTAGCATTTGTTGTATTTTTTTTGGAACTCCCACCGGGACGGCTCCAAGAATAATTTTGGGATTGGATGCATGCATCCCACTGAGAAGTGTATTTGACTCTTTATAACCACGTTTCTCACGCCTGAGTTAGTTTCTACATATCACAGATTATAAAAGTGCAAATCCTGCTGAAAATTGAGTGGTGCTCGTGTGTCCACTGGATCCAATTCTCTGTCTCTCGGTCTGAATGGATTATTGTTTTTCTTTCATTTTATAACTATTAAGTAGCACTAGCACGTGCACGCACGTGTTTTCTTTCCCCTTTTCATTTGTTGTGCCTGCCTCTCTCTCTCTTCTCTCTCTGTCTCTCTCCCGCTCTCTCTTACACTTCTATAGGGAAATGTAAAGTCTCCCCCCCCCCCTAAAATATTTAATTGAGTGAATTTCGGACTGTTTGGGACGGTTTCTGATTAGAATTTGGCTGTCAGCATTTTAGTTATGTCTCGACATGGGACGTTTTTGTCCTTCTGTCGTTTTGACCCGAATTAGCATGTGGAATTATTTTTGGGCCTTAGTTGCGTTCATTTGTCTCATGCATATGTTTTAGTCAAAATTAATCAGGAATATCATCATCATTTGTACCCCTCCCCCTCTCTTTCTTTGTCTTTCCCTTCGCCATCAACTATTATGTGCGGGAGATGGAATGAGGGTGAAGGTAGGGAATCATCTTTGAGCCCCCCAAGGAAGATATCATTCTCCATTTTTTGTCGTTTATTATGTGTCATATAGTCGCTAAAGTACTAGCACTTAATTGTCCCACGGGCTCTCATCAGGGCTGCTGGACAATGGCCATGAGATTGGTTAGAGAAACAGGCGTTTGGTACCCACGGTACCTAGAAATATATTTAGTAATCTGGTACTCTGGTCCTCACCTCTTCCAATGTCACCATTTTGCATTTGACAAAATATATCAATACCTCCAAACCTTCCAGTGTCTTCCTATTTTTCATGTTTTGAATTATTCCCTACCCCCGTCCCACTCCCCCCCCCCTGCATCGTCTGTCCTGTCGCTGACACCACTGCTGTTTGATTCCTGCCCTTGTTTGCCTGACATTTGTAAATCAGTGACTTGGTCATTTTCCTCAACTTTTTTAATCTTTCGTCTTCCATGGTCTGTTACCTATTTTGAAAATCCTGCCTGTTCCTCATGGTCCTTTCGACCTTTTTCGGGACATGAGATGGTCTGTTTTAGCTGACTGTAAAACATATTTATTTCTCTCGTCTCTCTCTCTCTCTCTTCCTCTGTCCATTCTTGTCCTTCATTTGTCTTGCTTGTTGTGCTCGTCCGAATGCAGCAAGGAAATGTTAGATGGGTCCTTTGTTCAAATTCCTAAAACATCATCCGCGTGGTGGCACATGGGCAGATATTATTGTGCCTCGCTCCCTAAACTCTAGACAAATATTTTTCCCCCCTCCTCGCCTCCAACTCTGCCTTTGATCATATTTTTTTCGTTTCTTTATTATTGATCTCGTCCCCCGTCCTCGTTTGCTTGCATGCTTAAAATACGATTCCCCCCCTCAGAAAAAAAAAGTCCGAAGCACGTAGTGACTGACTTAAGGAATGTTCTACCTTAACCAACCAAAGGACCTTCGCATGAATATGAACCTGGCGTGTCGAAACAACTGCTCCCGCCAAGCTAATGGCAACATCTATGGCCAGGTGGCGCTCGAAGAACCCGATCCCGACAAGACTTATTATCATGAGCCGTATAAAACTTACCAGGAACCCTACAACTCGTCGTCATCGGTGACCTACTGCTCCAAGAGGAAGTTGCCCACGGTCCCGCTCAGTCCTGATTATACAGGTACGTAGAGTTCCAACAAGATTCTGAGGAAACTATAGAGCATCTTATTAATAATAATGATGATTTGCTTCTCTCCCCTGATGGGATCATATAGGATCAAGTACATCGCGAGAGTATGCAGTACCCGATTTGACGAAGACGGTTCCTCCGCTTCCACTAATGCCAGGTTCGCTTCCTGCTCACATGCCAAAACTTCCTCATCACTTCTTTCCTCGGCAACCACCCGAGAGACATTACGCAGCTACTGAGATCTGCAAGGTGCAGAGTATTCAGGGAGTGAGTGGCAACACGACGTATGCTGTGCCCAATGTGGACCTCCTAAGTCACGAGGATGGGCTGACGATTTGCGAATTCCCAAGGCATCGACTGAGGTTCTTGGAGAAGCTCGGAGAAGGGCAATTTGGTGAAGTAAGTGAATATTGATGCCGTGCTGCTTCTTTTGACCCTGTGCCTTTTCATCCTGGTTTTTTTTTTTGGTAGAAGGTAATAATTTTATTTTGGGTGATGGTTCTGTGTCATAGGTTCATCTCTGCGAGGCTGAAGGAATTCCAGAACTTGTAGACGTTCCTACTTTTGGAATTTCAAAACTTGTCGCTGTAAAATTATTAAGGACTAATGCAAGTGATGTAGCAAGGTAATGTTTGCATATTTTCCTCCTGAACCCTCTGTATCGGGCAGAATTTCGACCTGAAATTTTTAACTGGCTTTAATAGGAACTGTGTCTCTTGCTGAAAGGCATTTGACACTGCAATCACTCCACTTCTTTCCCGGCACATATTCTTTTAAATTCCTAATAATTTTTTTTTGTTTTCCCCCCATAGAAAAATACATCTGCACCTTGAACTGTATTGATTCTTATTTTTTGTGTGACGCAGGTGTGATTTTCATAAGGAAGTACGGGTCTTAGCACGCTTAAGGGACCCTAACATAGTACGAGTCCTAGGCGTGTGCACTCGAGATGAGCCCTTGTGTATGATAGTGGAATATATGGAGAATGGGGATCTCAATCAATTTCTTCAGGAACACGTAGCAGAAACTGCACCAGTGAGGCCTACCAATGCCACAACGCTAAGGTGAGTATTAGGGCATTTAATATGTCTGTGGACTCCTGAATCAGAGCCGTTTCGTGGGACTTGAATCTTTTGTCCGAAGAAGTGTAAGAAATATGATCTTATTTACACTGTTTCACGTCATACAATTGGCACCCGGGCAGGACAATCCCATGGAGCGGCTCTTTCTAGAGTGATCATTATGTCATTTGGTGTTCTGATTTTTGTTTGTATTTTATCCTTTTTTGAATTAGTTATGGCAGCCTTATTTACATGGCTACTCAAATCTCATCTGGAATGAAATACCTAGAAAGTCTCAATTTCGTTCATCGAGATTTGGCCACTAGGAATTGTCTAGTTGGGCCTGCGTATTCAATCAAAATAGCCGACTTTGGAATGAGTCGCAGCCTATATGCAGCCGACTATTATAAAATTGAAGGGAGAGCTATGCTCCCCATTCGGTGGATGGCCTGGGAGAGCATCCTTCTGGTAAGTTCCATTTGTCGACTTGTACTCTATACCTCTCTCTCTTTCTCTCTCTCCCTTTCCCTCTCCCTCTCTCTTTCTCTCTTTCTTGCTCGTTTCATGATCCTGGGACTTTTATATTCCATGATTGAATGCTTGAGAGAGAATAGATTGAGGTTGTATGGTCCTGTAATGAGAAGAGGGGAGCAGGAGCGCATTAGGACCATCACACGGATGCAGGTTGTTGGAAGCACCCGGGGCAGGGGAGACCACGACATACATGGGGACAGGTTGTACGAAGAGATACCTGTAATGGATGGGGACGTGGTAGGAGATAGGCAGAAGTGGATGGAGGGCCAGAGCCACAGATCCGATCCTGCCATAAGCGGGATAAGTGTATGATGATGATGATGATGATGAATGAATGTTTGTTACTTATTTTCACGTTGACATTACAGGGCAAATTCACCACCAAGAGTGATGTGTGGTCATTTGCGGTGACGTTGTGGGAAGTGTTGACGTTTGCCCGAGAGCAGCCTTACGAAGACATGAATGACGAGAAGGTGATCGAGAATGTTGGACATTTCTATCATAATAATAGCAACGGAGTATACTTGCCTCAACCCATAAACTGCCCTAAAGAAATCTACGATCTTATGAGGGAGTGCTGGCAGCGTAATGAGTCCGAGAGACCGAATTTCAGAGAGATTCATCTATTTCTTCAACGAAAAAATCTTGGATATCAACCAGAAGTGTAGTTGGACCGAGTAGGATACATGATTGGGATGAAAATTCGCCGTTCCTTCGACACGAACCGAATGGATGCTGCTTGACGAGTGCTGGTCCACTCGTGTTTGAAGAACCACCAAAGGTTTTTTTCAGGTATGCAAGAGGTGGAAATCAATCATCTGTGATCGGTTCGTGTGTAAAGGACGTAAAACCGCGCCTTTGTGTGCCCTCTCGTTTATTTACGTGGCCGCCATCGTTTCCTGGCTGAGGTTTTTCTTAGCTGGTGACGAAGATGTCTGCCAATAGCTAAGAAGTCAGTGGTACTTAATAACAATGATGAGTGACTTCAGGTTTCAGAGAATTGAGACGCAAAGCACACGCTCACTGAGGCTCAGAACTAACAAAAGCGTCCTTTTGTGAAAGTTTCATCTGAGTTGGGTGAAATGGCCGGATGTGTAAGTAGTGGTATAGCTCAAGGCGTTTGAGGGCTGTTCAAGAAAACGCACATTTACATACACTCACACAGAAAGATATTGAAGTCCTTTGCGTGTTGTTCCTGCTGTTGACTGTGCTCTTAATGGACAGAGGATTCTAGTATCAGATGTAACACCATCCCTTAGGCACGAACTCTGATCGTGGATGCTGGTGTGGAGAAGAGTTATATTTGTTGTGGATAACGGTTTACTACGTAAATAATTTCAAAGTAATAGCCATCATCAACAACCAACTTCCTTCTGGAAGTCCAAGAGTAGGCATATCATTGAGATTTTCTGGGGGAAAACTACTTCTTACTAGATCGCTGTCAGGGTTTATTTTTCTTTTGGTTCATCTTTTGGATCTTAATTTATTTGAAGATACTGTTTCTTGCTTTGTGCAGACAAAACTCTTGTTTGTTTTTTTGCTTTTAGATGGTATTGTTTATTTTTATTATTCACATCGATGACAATGAAATTGTGGCATTGATGATGATGTTTGTGGAGTCTGAATTGGATTTGGTGGTTTGAATTGGCCATGGTGGTCTCCACTGTGAAATAGACCGTTAATTGATGTGAATGAAATATCGTCGCCTTAAAAATTAGTTGACTTTGTCATACGTGGACATTAGTCAATTTACGTTACTTTTGTTCTCGAATATTTATATCAAGCTTACTGATTGAAAAAATTATCTCAGCACACTCTATTAATACTTGAGGCAAAATCGTTTTACCAGCTTTTTTATCAAACCTTAAAAAAATAAGAAAAAAATGGCGCATAATTTCTTGCTGTTTCTTCACCTGTCACGTTTTTATCTTCTATGGTGGCACCATACTGCCTTCTAGGTTCTTTTTCTTTGGAGAAAACGATGCTTTAGTAGATGACACTAGACGTGAAGCAATTTATTTTTCCCTTAGGTTAGAAAGACCACCTTGGTTTCAGTTTATAAAAATCCTTGTAATGAAAGCGACCTTCCTTATCTTTGCACTTGAGAAACCTTGAAACTGACTCACATCTGTTGTTAGTTTTCTTCGGTTTCCTTTTATTCATACCAACTTGACCTAAAGTATTTCAAGGATTTCAGTGTTGAAAAGCTTTTGACAATTTCATGCACATTTTTGGATCCTTCGTGAGTAAATAGAGCAAATGTGAGCACCATCACAGCGATCTAGTGTAGGTGGTTGTTTTTCCAAGATGTTTTTTGGGCTCAGTTTCTCTCCAAAGTGCCGTCCGGCCTGGAGACGTGGACCCGCAGTAAAGACTACAGGAGTATATTAGACTATGAGACCGTTGGCTGTGTCTTACTAGATCATGGACAACCCACAAGATTTGGCATCATGGTTGATGGCGGGTCATTGATGACATAAATGAGCTTTTGATATCGTCTATGTGGAAAATCTGCCAACCAATTAAATTGTTAGATTTCTGTTTTGTTTAAAAGAAAGCACGATTTTGATGCAGTCATCGCTTCAGTGTTTCCTATCCTGTTCCTCCTTTCCTTATTTCATTGCTGCTGATTCACATCACCTAACTCTTCGCTTTGCAGCCCCTTCATTAATTCATAGGACAATGTTGCTTGACAATCAGTGTCTTATTGATTTTGCTTTCGTTATATGATCTTCATTTGTCTTCATCTTAAATCCTGTGGTCTCTAAGAATACCTCTTCTTGCCCTGTTTGTCACATTTGAGGAATCTTAATTGTACTCCCATTTACCATTTCAGTTGGCGTAAGTTGCCCCATTTGCTGCTCTTCAATGTAGGCTTGTCCTGAGCTGGTCTGGAATGGTCATTGAATAAAGTTGATAATTCGTCCCAAGTTTGAATGTTCAAGTTGCAATCAAAGCCCCCAAAAATAGAGTACCATTCATCATCTACCTAATATTTTTTTCTTTATCATTTGTTTGTTTTTTCAGGCCCGTGTTTACTTCCCAACCCATTTCACTGTATGCTCCTTTTTTCCCGTGTCTTCATTCTTGATGCATCCATGTGGTTTAATACAGATTTTGTTTTTGTCAGATGCTGGACCTCCGCCCGCCTCTGCATTTTGAGTTCAATGTGACATGTTGTAACTGTCGTTTTATAATGCTAATTAACATAAAGATTATTGAGAGAGTAGTAGATTTTGAAATTGAATTCGTTGTGATTTCTATTTTCCTGAACTATGCACTTCGTCGAGCACGATCCACAACCTTTTCTCCTTGGCTCCCCTCCTATCTTTTTCAGATATCAGAATTATATATGATTGGGAATCCTCCTGTAGATTGGTGATATGATTGTTTATTTATTATTATTATTATTTTTTATGATTACCATTTCGATATATTATCTTTTACTTGAAAAATTATAGTAATATTTGGGACTCGGTTTATTTGGGAATAGGACAGCTTTTTTCATATATGATGTATATTTGTTATACTTTAAAAATGGGGCACCGTTGGCTGGCCTCCTTCTTACTGTTGCTGGAGACATGTGTAAGGCACTTACAGTACTGTTTTAAAGCAGTGTATTAGCCACTGAAAGTTGTGTTACAGATCTGATGATGTGAAATGACTGTAGGAACGAAATTTAAAATCTTGATTTTGACACCTAATGAATCTGTATAAATAGTATTGTGGATAATGCATATCAATTTCTTTATTATTATTATTATTATTATATAAATAGATTTCTTTATATCAAGTGTTCCTACTTGATGAAGACTATCTGTCAACATTAATTTTTGAGTGATTATCAGTAAAGAACGAAATAGGATAAAATATTGTCTTAATGTCCAAATGTGGGACTTTATTGAATTAAGGGGGCACTATTTTGAAGAACTATTGAGGATCCCAAATATTATGTACACCTGTGCATGCTGTCAATATGCAAGAAATACAATTGTATGTATGTATTCTAAATTCACTTTGAGACGATGATCGATTTTGTATAAAGAGATACCTTTTCCATGACCTATTTCTGATTTTTGACTAATTTCTTCCTATATTTGCCTGAAAGAGGCGTTTGGGGCTGATATTCATTGTACAACGTGGTTTGACTGAAATGATGGTGAAAGTAATGCAAATCTTGTCATTTGAAGCAGTTGGACAGTTTAACTTTCCAGTTGAGGGCATTTTATTACACTATGCTGTACATCTCAAGCATGAAGATTAGTGCAGAAACTACTGTCAAGAATTTCATAATGGTAGGTGTTTGAATTTCGTTAGTTATCCAAAAGTTATACTTTCCATATTCCCCAAAACGACAAAATTCCGTTTCCCAAATTGTCAATTTTACCAAATGAAGTTCCCTCAAATAGCAAATATCTCCTAAATGTCCAATTTTTCAAACCTTCTTAAAGTATCCCTGGTTCTCAAATGTAAAATTTTTGGTTTCCCAAAATGTTGCATTTCCCAACTACCCCAAAACGTTACATTTCTAACATTCCCCAAAATTCCAATATTCCCAAATTTCTCATGTCCCAAAACGTCAATAATCCAAAATTTCCCAAAATATCAAATTTCCAGTTCTTCAAAGTCACAAATCTCCAGTCCCCTGAAATGTCAATTTTCCAAATGTTTCAAAATTTTCCCACATTCCCTAACTCAAAATTCTCTAGTTTCCCAAAATATCAAATTTCCTGTTTCCCAAAATGTCAAATTTCCTATTTCCCAGAATGTTGAATTTCTCTAGGGTCCCAAAATGTCACATTTCCCATTTCCCAAATTGTCAAATTTCCCAAGTATCCTGAATGGTCGTTTCCCAAAATGTAAAATTTTCCACCATTCCCAGTGTCAAATTTCTTATTGCCCAAACTGCCAATTTCCCAACATTCTCAGTGTCAAATTTACCAAAATGTCAAATTTCCCACTTCCCAAAATATCAAATTTTCCAAGTCTCAAAATTCAATTTCCCAAAGTGCCAAACTCAGTTTCCCAAAATGTCAAATTTCCACTTCAAAATGACAAATCTCCAGTCCAATGAAATCTCCATTTTCCCAAATGTTTCAAAAATTTCACACCACTACCTTCCCAAAATATTACTTGTGGAGTTTTCCAAAATGTCACTTTTCCTGGGTTTCCCAAAAGTCACTTTCCCTGAGTTTCCAAAAATGTCACTTCCCGTTTTGAAAAATGCAAAATTTCCCAACTTTCCCGAAATATCAACTCCCAAGTTCCCCAAAATGTCAAATTTCCCAAGTCCCCCAAAATGTCACATTTTCCAAGTTCCCTTAAATGTCACATTTCCTAAGTTATCCAAAATGTCATTTATCAAGTTCCCCAAAATGTCAAATTTCCCAAGATTCCCAACATGTCAAATTTCCTAAGTTTCCCAAACAGTCAAATATCCCAAGTTCCCCAAAATGTCCAATTTCCCAAGATCCCCAAAATGTCAAAATTCCCTGGTTCCACAAAATGTCACATTTCCTAAATTCCCCAAAATGTCATTTCCCAAGTTCCCCAAAATGTCAAATTCCCCAGATTCCCCAAAATGCCAAATATCCCAATTTCCCCAAAATGTTACATTTTCCAACTTTACCAAAATGTCAAATTTCCCAAGTTGCACAAAATGTCAAATTTCCCAAGTTCCACAAAATGTCAAATTTCTCATTTCCCAAAATGTCAATTTCCAAATTTTGCCAAAATGTCAAATTTCCCAACTTTCCCAAAATATCAAATTTCCCAAGTTTCCCAAAATATCAAATTTCCCAAGTTCTCCAAAATTTCAAATTTCCCTGGTTTCCCAAAATGCCAAATTTCCCCAAGTTCCTTAAAATGTCAAATTTCCTCAATTCCCAAAAATGTCATTTCCCAAGTTTCCCAAAATGTCAAATTTCCCAGATCCTTAAAATGTCAAATTTCTCACGTTTCCCAAAATGTCAAATTTCCCAAGTTCCCCAAAATGTCAAACTTCCCAATTTCCCCAAAATGTCAAATTTCCCAAGTTTCACAAAAAGTCAAATTTCCCATGTTCCCCAAAATGTCAAATTCACCAAGTTCTGCAACATGTCATTTCCAAAGTTCCCCAAAATGTCAAATTTCCCAGATATCCCAAAATGTCAAATTTCCCAGATATCCCAAAATGTCAAATTTCCCAAGTTTCCCTGTTGAACTTCCCAAGTTCGCCAAAATGTTAAATTTTCAAAGTTTACCAAAATGTAAAATTTCCCAAGTTCCACAAAATGTCAAATTTCCCAAGTTCCCCAAAATGTCAAATTGCTCTAGTTTTCCAAAATGTCAAATTGCTCGTTTTCCAAAATGTCAAATTTTCTGTTTCTCAAAATTCTGAACTTCCCAAGTTCCCCAAAATGTCAAATTTCCAACTTTCCCAAAAAGTCAAATTTCCCAATCTCCCCAAAATGTCAGATTTCCCAGATTCCCCAAAATGTCAAATTTCCCACGTTCCCCAAAATGTCAAATTTCCCAAGTTCTGCAAAATGTCAGTTTTCACGTTTCCCAAAATGTCACTTTTCCCGTTTCCCCAAATGTCAAACTTCCCACGTTTCCCAAAATGTCAAATTTCCCAACTTTCCCAAAAAGTTAAAATTTCCAAAGTTCCCCAAAATGTCAAATTTCCCAGATTCCCCAAAATGTTAATTTCCCAAGTTTGCCAATATGTTAAATTTTTAGTTTTCCAAAATGTGAAATTTCCCAACTTCTGCAAAATGTCAAATTCCTTTTTTCCCAAAATGTCAGATTTCCCAAGTTTTCCAAAAAGTCAAATTTTCCAAGTTCCCCAAAATGTTGAATTTCCCAAGTTTCTTAAAATGTCAAATTTCCCAAGTTCCTCAAAATGTGAAATTTCCCAAGTTCCCCAAAATGTCAAGTTTCCAAAGTTATTCTTTGAAATGTATTATTCTTTGATTAGTTTATGGGTTGGGGTGTAAGCCAGGCAGCCATAACAGGTTAACCCCTTAGGAGGCTGCCTGCCGGAGATGAGGAGGTAGGTGAAAGGAGGAGGAAGAGGGTTAATTTGCAGCACCCAACGTTCTTTACCAACCACCCAAGTTGGTATTGACGTGGGTGTGTGCTGCTTAACTTCAGTGATCTAACAGGAACTGGTGTGTCCAGCACAACGTGGCCACACGTTTCCCCACGTTCCCACATTTCCTACATTTCCCAAAATGTTAAATTTCCCAGATTGCCCAAAATGTCAAATTCCCCAGATTACCCTAAATGTAAATTTCCCAAGTTCCCCAAAATGTCAAACTTCCCAATTTGCCCAAAATGTCAAATTTCCCAAGTTTCCCAAAATGTCAAATTTCCCAAGTTTTTCAAAAATTAAAATTTTCCAAGTTACCCAGAATGTCGAATTCCCCACGTTTCCCAAAATTTCAAATTTCCTAGATTACCCAAAATGTCAAATTTCACAAGCCCCCTAAAATGTCAAATTTAACACGTTTCCCAAAATGTCAAATTTCCCGTTTCCTAAAATATCAAATTTCTCAAGTTTTCCAAAAAGTCAAATTTCGCAAGTTCCCCAAAATGTCAAATTTGCCAAGTTCTTCAAAATGTCAAATTTCCCAAGTTCACCAAAATGTTAAATTTTCAAAGTTCACCAAAATGTCAAATTTCCCAAGTTCTGCAAAATGTCAAATTTTTCAAGTTCCCCAACCCTTCAAATTTCTCCAGTTTTCCAAAAAGTAAAACTACCCAAGTTCCCCAAAATGTCAAATTTCCACTTACCAAAAATGTCAAATTTCCCACGTTTTCCAAAATGTCAAATTTCCCAGATTGCCCAAAATTTCAAATTTCCCAGATTACCCAAAATGTGAATTTCCCAAGTTCCCCAAAATGTCAAACTTCCCAAGTTTCCCAAAATGTCAAATTTCACTAGTTCCCCATAATCTCAAATTTCCCAATTTTCCCAAAATTTCAAATTTCCCAACTTTCCCAAAAAGTAAAATTACCCAAGTTCCCCAAAATGTCAAATTTCCAAAGTTACCCAAAATGTCAAATTTCCCACGTTTCCCAAAATGTCAAATTTCCCAAGTTTCCCAAAATATCAAATTTCCAAACTTTCCCAAAATGTTAAAATTCCCAGTTTTTGAAAATGTCAAATTTGCCAAGTTCTCCAAAATGTCATATTTCCCTGGTTCCCCAAAATGTCTAATTTTCCAAAGTTCCCAAAAATGTCAAATTTCCCACGTTTCCCAATATTTCAAATTTCCCAGATTGCCCAAAATGTCAAATTTCCCAGATTGCCCAAAATGTCAAATTTCACAGATTACCCAAAATGTCAAATTTCCCAAGTCCCCCAAATGTCAAATTTCCCAAGTCCCCCAAATGTCAAATTTAACAAGTTTCCCAAAATGTCAAATTTCCCAGATTACCCAAAATGTCAAATTTCCCAAGTCCCCCAAAATGTCAAATTTAACGTTTCCCAAACTGTCAAATTTCCCAAGTTCCACAAAATGTCAACCCTAACGTTTCCCAAAATGTCACTTTCCCAAGTTTCCCAAAATGTCACATTTCCTAAAATATCAAATTTCCCAACTTTCCCAAAAAGTCAAATTTATCAAGCTCCCCAAAATGTCAAATTT
>JAAFCE010009109.1:25581550-25662629 GCA_013389805.1 Trigoniulus corallinus
GAAATTCGGCAGTTTGGGAAACTTGGGAAGTTTGACATTTTGGGAAACTTGGGAAATTCGACATTTTGGGAAGCTATAGAATTTTTATATTTTGGGAACATGAGAAATTTTTTAAAGATTCAGGTAAATTGACATTTTCAGGGGACTGGAGATTTTTCATTTGGAAGAAGTGAATATATGCCATTTTATTCACTTAGAATATGCCATTTTAGGGAATTTGAGAATTTTGACAGATAATAGGGAGCACGGGAAATTTGGCATTTCCAGAAAGTTGGGAGATGTATAATAATTCTTTAGGAAAACTGATAAATTGTTAAACTTGAGGAAGTTACCATTTTGGAAATTTGAATTTTTTTGGGGAATTTTTTGAAATTTCACATTTTGGGAAATTTTGGAAATTTGACATTTTCGGAATTTTTGATGACATTCTGGAAAATTTTGGAATGTTTCAAAAAGCAGAAAATGTCACATTTTGTGAAGCTTGGGCCACTTGGCTTTGGTGGAAACTGGAACGTTTGGGAAACTTGCATCTCACATTTTTCAAAACTTCAGTAATTTGACATTTGGGGAAATTTTACATATTGGAAAGTTTGGCCAAATTGGGAACGGATAATTTTGTAAAATAGGGAACTTTCAGGGGACTTTTCAGATTTGGGAAATTGACGTTTGGGTCAACATTAAAAAATGTCATATTTTTGAATATTTGAGAAATTGGGCATTTGGGAAACCTTCAAAATTACATTTTGGGAAACGTACAAAAGTTGACACTTTGGGAAACGTACAAAAGTTGACACTTTGGGAAACGTGGACAAATTAACATTTTGGGAAACTAGGGAAATTTAACTTGAACTTGTTAATTTCAGATATACATCTTCAATATTTGGAAGGTGAGACATTGTTGGAAATTTTAGGAATTAAGGCCTGGGAAAATCACCATTTTAATAAACTACAAGAATTCCATATCTGGAGAATCCTGCCAAGATGTCACGCTATTTGTGAAGCCTGGAAATTTGACAGCTTTGTTGAACTTTAACATTTCAAAAACTTTCTAATCTTACATATACTGCATAACATCTTTTGGGAGCTGAAGACGTTCAACATATTGGGGAAACAAAAATTTTTACCTCAGAAATTTGAAAAAAAGCAATATTTATTAGGGAATTTTAACTATTCAACGTCTTAGAATTTGGCAATTCCATACCTTTAGCAATTCCAAACTTGAATTTGACCTTTATTACAGAAATACTGTCCAACATATCACCCTTGTGCCTAATATGCATACCAGGCCCTGCCATAGGCGGGAAAAGGGTGTTGTTGAAATGACAAGAAATTCACATATTGAAAATGATGCTTTGCACGCAAATAGGCTACCACCGCACTTTCTCCAGATGATAGTAAGCCAAACATTTAAGGATGTGATGTTGAAATGTTATGTTGAGGAAGCAAATGTAAGAACTAAGGAAATGGTGGAAATGGGCGTCATGAATGAGAGAATTTCGTAAAACCCGCCGCGGTGGCATAGTGGTTAGCACGCTCGGCAACTACGCCAGTAGTTCTAGGTTCGATACTGGACCATGGTGGGTCGGCTTCTTTCGGGAGAGAGAGAGAAGCCGCGAGTGTGCCTTCTTTCGGATGAGAAGTAAAACCGAGGTCCCGTGTGGGTGTACGATGGCACTTGCACGTAAAAGAACCCTCTCTACTACGCAACGGGTAGATGAGGCAAAATTTCCAGGTGTAGGAGCTCGCCCGCTGGCGTCGGTAGCATTCCCCAACGAACACTAGACCGACGATAAATAACCGTAGGGGTGCAGCTTTGGCCAGCAACCGGCTGCAGAAAAAAACTATGACCAATATATCACCGTGTCCATTCAGAGGGACAAATGGGTACCCGACCCTGCCATAGGCGGGAAAAGGGTTAGGAGTTGCTTTTTTTTTTGAATGAGAGAATTTCGTGAGACACATCCCAAAGCAAATTAATTAACAGTGTGCAAAAATTGGGGTTGAGGTGCACTGGCTTCAGCAGGGCCTCACTGTGAACTTAAGTCACTTGGTAGCAAATTTAGAACATTTAATGTATTGCCACACTGGTGTTTATTAGGCAGCTCCAAAAATTAGTACGGAAATTACAGAAAGGTTTGCAGGCTCAAGGCTACAATATTACCAATTGTTGTTTATAACATTTCAACTAGCAAGAAACCCATATTGCCATAAAGGGAAATCCAGTGGCTTATTTCGTTGGGCACACCAGTACTAACATGGGTGGCGGCTTGGGAAAACTGGTTATTGCTAATACCCAAAAATCGTGTGTGCAGAACTACACAGTGGACAGGGCTGTAATGACCTTGTAGTTGAAGTCTTAAAACCCCAACAAAAAAATAAACGTAAATCGCCGACTGCAGTGAAAAACTCCAAAACACAGGTCTAACAAATTTGCATTCCATTACAACTGCATTACAGTGTTACACTCTAATTACATTAGTTATTATTCATATGTATCTTTCATTATAACATCGAGTTGTGCCAGGATCCACATTAGGTCAGAACTGTAACCCAGTTGTAAGTTTGTACACACTTGTATTTTATTGCAACGACAGTAACTACTAACTTTTTCCGTCTATGGCAGAGTCAGGAACCCATCTTTGTGTCTATTGGATGTGCACAAGGGTGATCAGTTGGATGGTGCTGCTACACAGCCAGCTGCCAACCAAAGCTGCAAACCCTATGCTTATTTATTATTATTATTAATTTATTAAACATATAAATAAACACAAAACCATAAGTAAATCAAGAAAAGAAAGACTACCATGGCACAGAAGTTCATTGTCGACTAAGCGTCAGATAATAATTGAAGAGAGCACGTTAGAAGTGCAAACAATTATGAATTCATCTGAATTCAGAGCAGTACAAGACAGATTATCAAACTAGGAAAGGTAAGAGGTTCCATTGTTGGAAACAACATATAGGAAAGAATCGACGCCGGATATCATTACAAGATAGAGTAGAAACAAAGAGGTAGCGACCGGTAGCCCGAAGTAGAGGGGAGGCCTGGAACGAGGCTGAAATGAAGTGACAGGGATGAGGAGAAAACCATAGGGCAGCTGCTAAGTGCAACATATTGAAATACATAATACAATGCCAGAATGGAACCAGTTTAAAGGGAGGGAGGAAGCCAGAGATCTATAGACAGGAATGCAAAAAATCACTCGCAGCAGATTATTGTAGGCAACTTGCAATGGAGTTAAGCGATACCAGGACAGACCGGCAAGGAAAGGTGAAGCAAAATGTAGAACTGGGAGGACCTTTGCCCGAAAAATAACTACAAGCTTGGAGGGGGTGACAAATGTTTGCAGGTGACGGAACAGGTAGGAGAGGGCATTGAATTTGGCGACAAGATAGTCACAGTACTTTAAACGGAGAGGGAGGGGTCGAACAGGTCTATTGTTAGTTGGGGCACTTCACTGGGAATTTTTCTTCATCTACCAGTTGCATAGTAGAGGGTTGTTTTACATACAAGTGACATCGTACACCACACAAGGCCACGACTACTTCCCCAACAAAGGAAGGCACATTCGGGCCCTCTCGCCTGAAAGAAGTCAGCCCACCTTGATCCAGTATCGAACCTGGAACCACTGACGCGCATGCAACTCTTGTGCCAGTAAGGTGGGTTTTGTATTTTACTCTAATAACCAACAAAATATATGCAGTCATTAAATACAGTTACACTATACAATACTACACGAAGACAATATTAATGAAATGTTTACCCGTTAATTAAACTGATAGTAATATTTCAAATTAGCCTCTGCTGTTTGCCAGAAGTTCAAGACAATTTCTCTCCTTACATTTACGAGGTACTTTTTATTAAAGGTTGGTTTCCAGGACTTTTGAAATAATGATTTGATGCAAAATGTTCCTTTAGATATTCACTCCCCTTTTCTTCATAATCTTGCTTACTGATGGAAAACTTATTAATATTCTCTATAGTCGCCCATTCATTAGCACCTTTCCAAGCATCTAATATAGGATCATCTGAAAAGAAGGGAAAATGTTGGACATATGTTTTAAGTCTGAAATTAAGAAATGCCCACGTCGAGCTCTAATTTAATTACCTGCTATGCTAACTGAAAATGACGACTGAAATGGACGAATGACCAGTAACGTCTTTTCAATTCTTGATTTGAAACCAGGAATCATAGCACATCCACTGGTTAAGAAGACATTCTAATGCATAAATATTGTGACAATACATATATCATAAGTACTTTGCATATAGACACAAATCATAATACACAGCTTCTGAGCCTAGACCTCTCAAGAAAGGAAGGGTGTACTCCTAAAGAGCATATATTGCATTCCTCCAAATCAATGCGGTTCTTTTTCCTTGTACACACTACACACGACTTTGTTATGACCATTCAACAACTCATTTCAGGAAAATACAAATCAAGCACTTATGTTCAATTAAAACATTTCACCCAAAATAATTTATCACATCAATAACGAAAGCCACATGACGTTTTTAATCCGCACATCGTGCTTAAAAAAACCCAGAAGGAATTGCAGTTTTAAAAATAATGCAATTATAATGGTCTCATAGAACGGCATTTGCTCATTGCCATCTGCGGCACCTAATTTCGAGTCTTTACAGCTACGGTCAAATCAGCGTTGCCAATCTTATACAATTATGTAGCATTTGTACCAAAACTATATTGCACTTTTCTTCCACTAAACTCTGCAATCCCTGAGAGGGTGGGGAACGCGGCCGAAACCGAACAACAAACTAAATCTGTAAGTATTACACTTAGGATAATTCTCAGTTCATAAAATACAACAAATATACAAACCTGCACAAGCTGAGTTTGTTCTTCAGGAGAGAATTTTTTTAGGATAAATTCTAGAGCTTCAGCAATACCTGCTTGTTCGTTGCCCATTATAGATGGTTGAAATAAGATTTCTGGAATACGAATGCATTCCGTACCAAGATGAAGTTGATAATATTCAGCAAGATTGAATGAAAAATCGTATTGGGATTGACCTTCATTTTCTCTGTTAAGTCAAGAAAAAGAAACAAGCGATTAGTGAAGTACAACGAATTTTCCCCACTGAATTTTCTAACGAATTTACACACTTCACAAATGACGGGTCATGTTCTCTCAATAGTTCTTCAATCTCCTGTAATTTTTCTTGTTCCTCTTCCGAGTCTGTTTCACCTGCTTCTTTATTCTAACGACAAAAACAACATACATGAGGTATAACACTATTAAACAAAATTGTACAACAACAAATAACTTACTATTGCTTTATAAACCTGCCAATCATCCTCATTTTGACCAAAATTATCTTCTTTTTTTTCTGTAAAACAGTTTAAATGCTAAAATACCAATCAAGGCATCCTTCTAATGAACTCAATTCCTTTATGTCCCTAAAGAAACTCACTATCAGCTGCTAATTCAGAAATGATTTTCATCCTTTCTTGTGCTGCTAGAGTATGCCTCTTTGCCATATCAGACCGCCGTTGTCTGCGATGAGCTTTTGAATCCAAAAGATCCTACTTGTTTTATAAAAAAAAAAGTATGTATTAATAGACAACGTAATACTACGGCCCACAAACTAGTAACGATCAAGGCACCTGTCGTTTTTGACGTAGAAGTGATAGCCAAGCTTCAGGTTCCATTTGTGCTTTACTGTTCAATTCATAACAATGGCGTTTAACTTTCGGTTCCTATACATCAGCAGCTACTTTGTTAAATGCTGTACACCACCATCAATTTCCATGGCCAACATAATTTACCTGCACTGAATCTTCTTTGCCTTCATGTTGCATTTTATCACGACTTCTCTGAATTATTGCATTAAGTCTATTAATCGCATCTTGGAGTTCCTGTGCTGATGAAAAACCTAATTCGTCCATAGCTACCTGATGAATATCGAAAGAAATCGACATGTAATATACGTAATATTTAAGTTAATATTAATTGACAATTCCATACCAAAACAATGAAGCAAACTTACAGAAAATGCGTCTTCATCATCATCTTCTAAAATTTCTTGCACACTCAGCAGTTGTTGAAGTTTTTCTTCATCCGCCGCTAACTAGAATATGACGGGTGATTAGTAGGAATTTCAAAACCTCTATTTAGATTTTTATTTAGCAGCCCTCTTTCTCTAGATAACCAATTACATATAGGAATGGAAACATCAGTACCTTTCCTTCTCTGCGTTTGGCATTCATCTCTTGAAGTCGTCTTATTTGCTGCTGTCGTTTTTCCTTCTGAGCTTCAGCTGAAGCTGATGTTCCAGGCAACTTCAAATAAGGATCAGAAATAATTAGTTAATGAAACAGCCACCCTATATAACGAATATAAACGATTGCTAATTAAGTATTACAGGTGTAAATGGCAGCTGTATCCTATGAACGTTCTCTTCATAATAATCAACATTACCCCATTTCAATAGAGATTCAGAATAGTCGTCAGTAAAGAAAGTATGCTCTTGAACCAAATTCTGTGAAAACAAAGCAAAAGATACGTTTCAAGCCACGTGAATTTCGCTATTGTTATCAATTCAAACGAATTTAAGAAACGACGAAGAAAGAGTCCTTTCAGCACTCCCAATACCTCAGCACGACTTAATGAAATCGCTGAAAAATGTGCAGGATACTTTAATTGCAAAAGACGATGAAGAAAACTTGTAAGGTGACTGCCTCCAACATTGATACGTCTACTGTGTTTCATCACGGCCTGCCCGTTCAAAACGGGTATGATGTGGACAACGTGATACCCGCAAGATATTAAAAGGCCTGACACTTGACGATCAAAGGAATTATTGTAGTAGAAGCTAAATAATGCATCAACACCATATGCTACTCTTGGAATGTGGTAGCCTTCAAATAGCAACTCCGACATTACTAAAAACGACAAAAGAAATCATCAAAGTAAAAGACAGAGACAACAATCGCACAACTATCAAGAAAGTTGAAATCACTAACAATGTCTAGAGTAGTTCGGATTGGAAAGCGTTTCAGTCATAACAATAGGATGATCAACGCTTCCTTGAGTATTAATACCAAGATGTGTAAAAATATAGTCGAATACTTGCTCCTAAATCAAAAAAGTTGTTAATGCCATCATAGAATATACGTAGGTATTAACATATACAGGAAAATCAAATATACAAATATATACTTGGACATCGTACTGCGTGACCACGTCTCGGTCAAATTGCGTTTTTAACAGCCATCTCACAACTTCAATGTTACTGATATCATTACCAATTTGTGCTTCACATTCCTAGGAGGAAAATTATCTTTCAAAACGCTGTCAAACCACCTGCTCAATTGTTGTGCCAAACATATCATATATTTGATGATTACTTTTTTTCCACGTTGCTTGGCTATTAAGTTTTTAAAAATCATTCTGGGTGTTGAATCGGCTGCCCAGCCGACACGACATTGATACGAACCTAATAACGAATCATATTGAAGTTTGATTTTAATAAAACCACCAGTAATATCGTATATAAAAACCTTTAAAAGTAAAAGTACCATTATCAATGACAATCGGAATACCGGAATCTCTAATGTCACTGGTATAAGAACAGACAACGTCTGGAACTGGTCGCACATCCTTTATCGGATAAACGAGCATTTGTTTAAAAAAAAATCTTAATGTTAGTTCCTGGAAATAAGACACGGCCTCCAAGGAATTGTCACTTATTTTACGCCAAATTCAGAAAGAGTCAAAAGGTTGACGCAAATCACAAGTTTGAAATGTACGACCGAAAAAACACAACTACCATCAGCGAACCAACAGCTCAAGCTTAAGCGCCAAAACAGTAATTTTCTGAACACTAGGTGGCGCAGTTGCAGACAGTTCTTCATGTAGGCTATTGCTGTCACAATCGATCAATATGAGCTGCAAAACCAACTCCTAGCCCTTTTCCCGCCTATGGCAGGGTCGGGTACCCATTTGTCCCTCTGCAGCAGGTTGCCGGGCAAAGCTGCACCCCTACGCTTATTTATCGTTGGTCTAGTGTTCGTTGGGGAATGCTACCGACGCCAGGGAGCGAGCTCCTGCATCTGGAAATTTTGCCTCATCCACCCGTTGCATAGTAGAGAGGGTTCTTTTACGTGCAAGCGCCATCGTACACCCACACGGGACCTCGGTTTTACTTCTCATCCGAAAGAAGGCACACTCGCGGCCTCTCTCTCTCGCCCGAAAGAAGCCGGCCCACCCCGGTCCAGTATCGAACCTAGAACTATTGGGGCAGTTGCCGAGCGTGCTAACCACTACGCCACCGCGGCGGGTCGATCAGTATAGAGCTGCTTCATAGAAAATTACTTAAAAATAATCCCCATATTTTAATCAAACTTGAGATATTGTCATTAATTCTGATGTTATACATAGTTCTTAAGTGAATCTATCGATGGTGGCTGCATGCAAATAAACATAACCCCCATCTGCACATGTGTCAGGGCAGTAGTTAGACCAGCTGTGCTATACTGTAAGGATCAGAGTCTTCGGCAGTGAAGAAGAGCGATGTCAATAGAATGCAAGTACTCGAGTTGTGAATGCTGCGGTACATGAGTGGGGTGTCAAGAGCCGGTAGAATTTGGGACGAGTATATTAGATGTAGCCTGGGGGTGGGGGACAGGAGAATAGGCTGAGGTGTTATGGACACGTAATGGGAAGACGGGAGGAAGAGGAGGAGCTCGTTAGATCTATTGCAGGAATGCAGGTGTTCAGAAGCACCTGGGACAGGGTGAGACTGAAGTAGACGTGGGAGCAAGTCGTGCGTAGGGATATGGTGGTGTGTGGGGTGGATGAGGACCTGATGGGGGATAGACGGCAGGGGAGAGCTAGAACCCACAGATTCTTTGATTAGTTTGTGGGTTGGGGTGTAAGCCAGGCAGCCATAACAGGTTAACCCCTTAGGAGGCTGCCCACGGGAGATGAGGAGGTAGGTGAAAGGAGGAAGAGGGTTAATTTGCAGCACCCAACGTTCTTTACCAACCACCCAAGTTGGTATTGACGTGGGTGTGCGCTGCTTAACTTCAGTGATCTAACGGGAACTGGTGTGTCCAACGCAACTTGGCCGCACAAGCAACGCAACGCAACAGACCCGATGATGATGATGATGATGATGATGTCCACCTCCATACTGCCATATCCTTGCGAACAACCTGCTCCCACGTCTACTTCGGTCTCCCCTGCCCCGAGTGCTACCGACCACATCCATTCCTAGGATGGCCCTAACGAATTTCTCCATTACTTGTCCATACCACCTCAGCTTATCCTCCCTCATTTTTTCGGCGATGTCCACCACACACAGACTACCTCTAATATACTCATTCCTAATTCTATCAGATCTCGACACGCTTGTTTGTTTGTTTGTTGGAGTTTAAGGTCCCGTCAACTACAAGGTCATTAGAGACCCGTCCACTGCATAGTTCTAATGCATATACTGCACAGACACTACACGAATGCGACGATTATTCGGTATTAGCAGTACCCAGCTTTCCCGAGCGACCACCCATGTCAGTACTAACTGGGCTTGCGTTGCTTAACTTCAGTGATCAGACGAGAACTGGTGTGTCCAACGCAACTCGCCGCTCCCATCTCGACACGCCTCAGCACTGTGATCCATATAGCATAGCTGGCCTAACAACTGCCCTTGAAGTCAACTTGAAGTAACTGGGACATGTCCCAGTTTAGAGATCGTTGTCTTAGTGTCCCTGCCATTTCCATAACTTACCTAACGAGTTCTGCCTGCCCAAGGTGCTACTGCCCACCTGCATTCCTGGAATGGACCTAACAAACTCCACTTCCCCTCTTCTCATCACATGTCCATACCACCTCAGCCTATTCTCCCTCATTTTTGGCGATGTCCACCAATCCCAGGCTACCTGTAATTTACTCATTCCTAATTCTATCAATTCTCGACACGCCACTCATGTACCGCTGCATTCGGATCTCAGCTACTTGCATTCTACTAACGTGGCTCTAGATTAACGTTGGGGCAGTATACATGGGTATAGAAGGTACAGGAGGGGGTTGGAATGAACGTATATACAGCTGCTTGCAGGAGGACATTGAAGCCCTGCACCTAGAGGGATATCAAGTTATAATAGTGGGGGAATTCAATGGGCATCTGCAGGAGATGGATGGGGTAGAGAATAGAAATGGTAAAATGCTAAAGGGCTTTGCATGTCAAAATGGTATGGCAATAGTGAACCTACTGAAATGCTGTCAGGGAAGGATCACCAGGGTGGGGCCACAGTATAGCTCATGCATTGACTTCTGCTTGGTAGAGAATGAACTAGTGCAGGAGGTGCATGGAATGAATGTGGATGAGGAAAACAGGGTGGGTTTAGAGTCAGAAAATTATCTAATTATGATTAGTATGAAGGTTAGGAACATCAAGGAAAAATGGACACAGGTGGGAAGGAAAGCTAGCTGGCAGCTAAAGAAATGGTTTAAAGAGGAGGAGTTCCAGAAGGACATGGAAATTGTACTGGAAAGAAAAGAAGTCACATATGTGGAACTTATAAGTACCCTAATAGATAAAGCAAATGAAGGACAGGGAAGGTGTAAAGGGAATGGGATTAAATGGAAAAACCATGGATGGATGCTGAGGCATGGGAGTCTATTGAAAGTAGACGTCAAGCCAATAGGAGGCATAGGCAAGCACTTAAAGGGGGAGATGAGGAAAGTATCAGACAAGCTTGGGACACCTACCAGCAGCAGAAAAGAGAGGCGAAGGAAGTAGTGGGTAGGAAGATAGTAGAGGGGGATAGGAGGAAATGGAGGGAAATCATGGATGGGGGGAAACAGATGACAAAGAAATTTTGGAGATATGTCAGGGATAGACGTAGAGAGAGGAGCCTTAGTAGATAAGGATGGTAGGAATATTGGTACAATAATAGAAGGGTCAGGGAAATTAGTGGAGTTCCAAAATGGGTTCCAAAGGGGGCGCAGAACAGGTGATAGCCTGTACAGGGCTTGGGCAACAAGAATAGAGAGCCAAAGGTATCACAATAATGACAATCATTAAACATATCCACTTTTTCCTCACTTACCTTGGCATTCTGCAAATCATCTGTATTATGATTTTATAGACAGAGACTAAAACAAAGTGTAGGACAAGCAAAGTCTAAAAGTTTATATTTTGATTAAATAAAAAGTTTATGTACACTGCTATCTTTGTGCAAAAAATATTTTGCTATGTTCCCTCTTTTTTAAACATCACAACACAAACAAACCTTTTGAACAACTTCAGAAATTTGATGAAGACACAAGTTCAGTATTATCAAATGAAAACATTTTCTCTTTCCCTGAAAGTTCTCCTTCTTTAAATAGTTAAGATAACTAAAAGGGTCGTGTCATCATAGATTTTGGTTAAAGTCTTTTATCACCAACATACACTGATAAAGTAATATATGCAGGTCCTCTAACTGAAGAAATCCACGTTGAAGCATCTCCCTAGAATTGAACGTTTATTAGAGTATAGGCAAAATGTACAAATGAAAAAAAATATTTAAATGCTTACCTCGTTTTAGGATTTTTACAAAAACTATATAGCATTTCTGGCGATATGACTTCCTCTGTATGGTCCTAAATAGAAATGTGACATTATGAAATCACTGGAGTCTACTGCAGCGGTCGTCAAATTGTGTTCCGCGGAACCCCCAGGGTTCCACAATACATCGCTGGGGGTTCCGCGAGTCAAAATGAAAATTCGTTAGCAGCGGCAAGATGTAATTTTCTAAAGGTGGGATGGGGGTTCCCCAAAACATCTTATACTTCTAAGGGTTCCATGAGTCGACAAAGTTTGAAGACCACTGCTCTACTGTAATCGCCCCTTTAGTATTACATTTAGTATGACCCTACTGTTAATTACTCATCTTGTTGTGCAATTACAAAAAAAAATATCGTTTGTCTCACAAGACACAAAAACCGAGCAAGTACTCACATAGTCTCCTATATTCAAGTAGGAGAAAAAGAATGTCATATGAAAACAAAGATTCTCAAAAGCTTCAGAGTCAGCTCCAGCTTCTGGTGGTAACTGCAAAACACTGAAAGGATGTTCTGTATTAAATAACGTTAGTGCAGGAGCAAATTTCTTAATTTATAAACCAATTACTTTTCTGTGAGGGCTTTTAATTTTGTTAAAAGTGGATAAAACCGAGGGATGAATTGCAAAGAGTCACTAGGAGTAGGAATAACGTCAGGACGATCATAGTGAATAGGATTAGTCAAATTGAAACTATCGTAGATCATGCCACTGAAATTTCAGAAACAAAAACACTTATATTAAACCTAGAAAACAGATATTTGTTGATATAAAAACGATATAAATGCTGCCTTAAAAATCTCTAACCACGCTTGGTGGATGTATGCCCAGATTTCGTGAAAGACATCCAAAACAGTCGTCTGAATATTTTCTTCATTAATCTGTAATTGTTCTGCCACACAAGCACTCTCAACGCCACGTGGTAACGCCAATTGACCAACTTCTCTTACTGGTGATGTAACGTTATTTTTTCCCGTCGAATTAAAGGACAACAAATTAAAATCCTTCATTTCCTGAACTGGTTGCTTAGCTTGGTGATTCTTTAAGACATCTGTCTTAAGCGTGTCAAGAAGACTTCGAATTTTATGGATGCTCGACATTAATCGGTCTTTATAACTAGGTCTTCCGTTGAAAAACGTCAACAACTGTAAACTGGAAAATAATAAAACCTTTAAGTCTTCTTTCTTGAATGATCCTACAAGAATAAAGGTTATAAATCGCATGTGACATATAAAAGCCACTGAATTTAACTCGTTAAAAACTTCTCAAACATCTTCACGAACCTTGAGCGAGCTTGAATTTACTAATAACAGTATTCAAATAATCTTGAGCCTTGCGATCCACTACGTGACCAAAAACTGCCACCCAATGCCTAGGCACCATTATAAAATCTTTAATAATGCAACATTTCGTGTAGTAACGTACGGAAACTGCTTCTTACTCTTTTAAGCACTTTAGTACATCTATCAAACGCCAAGGAGGTTGTACGACAACAATCTTCAACCTGTAGAAAAATATAATTTGTTCAAATACTACATTGGTTGCAATATTACAAATAAGAAGCGATTCATTTCAAATTCAACTGAAACATAATTTATAAATACCACATATCAGGTCCATAAACTGCATACATTTCCGTCTTTACCACAATTTCCAATATACTATGTAGAATGCTTTTCAAATTTTCGAGAATGTCATCGTAAAGAGTGTTTTCTGTGTTAAGATCGCCTTCCCAAGTGATGTCTTTCACTATAAGGCGTTAAATCATAAATAAAATACGACTGCAAATACCAGTATTGTACTCATCTAAATTGATTGATTTGTTGATGTTTTAGGGCCCTTCAACTACAAAGGTCATTAGAGCCCCGTCCCCTACATAGTTCTAATGCAGAGTTTGGTACTAGCGGTACCCAGTGTTCCCAAGCTGCCATCCATGTTAGCACTGACTGGGGTTGCGTTGCTTAACTTTAGTGATCAGACGATAACTGGTGGGTCCAACGCAATACAGCCGCTCCTACGCATTTCAAATCTTGTTGTGAATGCATGAATGACCGAGTCGGAATTTAAACCACCTAAGAATGGTGGAAGCTTTAAAAATAATGAATATAATATTTTCTGCATGCTTGAATCCGCTTTCAATTTTTCCAATAACTGTCATTAATACTGCATTCGGACAGCCTGGAGAAATATGGTGTATGCTTATACAAATCTCTACGACATAATATAATGGCATTATTCTGTTTCTCTAGTTAATCACTGTATCACTGGAGCAGCATATCATATTTTTAAAAGTCTATTAGCAGCACTTCAACTGTTATGGGTTTATAAATTATTTGAATTTCACGATCGAGTATCGAAATTTAATGATATAACACTAACTGAAACATCAGCAGACTTTTCAAACTGAATGGTGAACCATATTGAAAGTGTTGTCAGATAGAAAGAAATGCGACTTGCTGACTGTAATTAATACCAGATTAACGTCACTTACATTTCCTTTTTTCTGAAGACAATGGAGAGATCTTATTTATAGCTTGTGTAATAGTATCATAAGAATAAGCTCTTATGTTATTCACAATTGCCTTGTTTCTCAAATTGCAATCGTTGGAGAGTAACAGAACTTGAAAGCCTATTAAAATATAAATAATATGTAAGCTAAGAGGAAAGATATCAATTCAAAAGCTGTTGTTAGAATTACAAGTCATAAGTAACCTTTGGCTTTGCATTGCAAACAACACTGTAATATGGAGTCATCGTTACACTTTATGGACCATTCGACGTCTTGGGAAGACTAAAAAGCAATCATAAAAATCAATAAAAAAAATCGTCAGTTTTTATTAATATTAAAAAAGCCACAATAACCTCTGCAATGGTTTGTCCTTTCACTTGAGGATCGTTTTTGAACAGTAAATCGTGCAAATATTTTACTGCATTGGAAGCCAATGGTTTCAATGTTGGATTCTAGTTATCACAAAACCCAACAAAAAAGACAATGTTAACACATTACACCGACTAAAAAAATTTTGAATCGCCTGATGAAACATTTTAATATACCTTTTCCGATTTATCATCTTTCAGACTATCTAGCTCCTGAAATACAATCCAAGGTATCAGAATAATTACTGTGGCACTTCCGCCTTCACCATTCCACGTTCTTTTAAGGTCCTCGACCAACATTAAATTATGGGCCAATATGTTGGTATCCACAACGATGTATATTTCCTAGTAATATTTTCATCTTAATGTACTAATTCAGTTATTAATGAGTAACTTACAAGTGCAGTATTAAAATCAACCTTACTGTGGGACTAACTGTTTCTTGACACTGAGAAGTCTCCAAGCTATTCTGAAAATTATTGAATGCCTACATGGTTATTTACTCTAAATTTAAAACATAAACTCAATAAGGTACTTCTTATTTTGATGAATCCCAAACCTTTTGAAAGTCAGATGAAATGTGCTGTTCAAATTTTCCCACCTGTTAAAAGTTATTAGCATTGTAGAGCTTCATCACACAAAATTTTAATAGAAAACAATAAATTAATTAAAACTTACAGTTTCATCTACTTCTTCACAGTCTATTACCATAGGAGAAGTCTGCTCATTCACTGAATTGTTAAGGTCTAAATGCAACACCCAAAGTAACTGTTAGTAGACATAATCGAAAATAAAAAAATGAAATAGGAGGTAATGTCTCACCAAATACATTCAATTCCGGGCACCTTCTCATTGGCGATTTTTTCACTTTATCAGAGCTAAAAGACACATCTACCCATTTTTGTACATACTCCATAGCATCAGTAGATGTACTCTGATAATTATCATTCGACTGCAAATGTTCATCCTTAGGATCCTTATTAGAGATAGCTGATAAAGAATTTATACAGCATTAAATATGATTTCAAACAAATCATAATAATTCACCACATGCAAACTTTTATTTATGCTAGATGACAAAAACTGCTCTGTAACTAATATTCAACATCAATATCTAAAGCTGGTCGTTCAGTTAATGTTGATTAATAATCGAACTACCCTGTTTTTCCATTACAAGCCATGGCTTTTTACAAAAAAAAGCGTTTTAAAACTGCAGATTATAATATGGTGAGGCTTATAATAGGGGCGGATTATAGACTTTCACAAAAAGTATTTGTATGATAACCTACCAAACAAATTTTTCTAACCTATTAGCAAAATAATCGTGAAATTTAAAATTCTATCTATAAATATCTATCATATTAATAATGTATTTAAAATTTAAATATTGGCATAGGCTTGTTAAATATAATTTTATTTTTCAATATCTAAAGAGCTGGTTGTAACATCATCCTTTACACCTAAATTTAAGAAAGGCTGCACAATGGCATTTTAGAAGCTGCGGCTTATAGATGGTGCGGCTTCTAATGGAAAAACAGAATAGCAAGAAATAATAAATTGAAATTACACTTATTTGCCTTCCGTGCATTTGATTTTTTATTTAGCCTCTTCATATCTTTTGATAGAGTGGGGGTTCCCAGTTTGGGACTGCATAGTGCATTTAGCGGTGAATGCTGTTTGGTCCTTTGAAATGATGGCGTCGTCGAAGAATCCTTGGTTAATGGCACCTTCTTTTTTGGAATTTTAAACTGAGAAATTTTCGGCACTGTTGGTATACTATAAAATGCCTTCTTGGTATCAACAATGACTCCACTAGCATGAACGCTTCGTCTTTCATTTTTCTTTTCAACGGGAACATTTCCATCGCTTTCCTTGGAAACTACTTCATTTTTTTCTTTTGATCCACAACGGTTTTTGACATTTTTCATTTTCTTAACACTTTTGTTTTTAGCAAATTGTGTTTTCCTAACTTCACGTACTTTTTTTGCAAGTTTTTCACTAGTTTCCTTGTCGACTTTGATCATATTTAATTCCATCATCACTTAGCTTCTATATTGCAACGGATGAATAACAGACATCAAGGTAACTGTAAAAGTTAGAAATAAATATGAAAAAACGCGCAGAAAGCATATAAACTCACCTGAGAATACACACATTTACAGAGATCTTTTAGGAGTATTTTGATTATGATATGGAATCATGACACTCAATTATAGTAGTCGAAATCCAAACTGTCTGTCCGAAATTCTTCATGAATCAGTATTTGGAAAACTTGGGATGGTAATGCAGTCATGAAATGATGCAAATGGCCTTAGTATTTTTTATTCCGCCTATACGACAAACAGGATCATAATTCACAAACGAAAATATGGAATTAAAATTTATTTACTGTAAATGAAAACGAGCGGACGCGTCACACACAGAATTGCTTCAAAATTACCTTTTTTGGTACTCAAATGTTTGAAAAGTAATGAAATGCCATGATAATGTGAAAATATATGTACAAAACAGAATTACTGATGCTGAAAAAAGTAATTTTTGGACTATTCTGATTGTTCTTCACCACACGCGTTGGTGAACTTCATTTACAATCTACGATTGACTTTAAACCCCAGAAACAAAAATATGGCTAAAGGCAGAAATTTGAAATTAAACTGGGACCTAGACAATGAGTCTATTTAAAGGTACCTAGAAAGGAACTAGATTTGGTCCGGGTTTAATAGGTTTATTTATTGAAATTTTGTGCGTTCACCAACGCATCCGCTCGAGGGTCGGCTGAACTACAACAGTATACGACTTTCTCTCATTATTTAAAATTGAAGATAACTACGGCAACTTGAGTTACTTACCTGCTGAAGTTATGGGATGAATTCAGACAATCCGGAAATGGAATAAATTCAAATTATAATTCGTTTGTAGGACATGAGAAACAACACATGAAATTATCCATTCTACTCATATACTTATGACGTCATACCAGCTCCACAGGGTTAATGTTTAATGTATGAGCAGCTATTTTTGACAATCGCTAAACTTGTGATCTTTCCCATTTTGTTACCCTGGAAAAAACACTTATTTTTTGTATATTACACATATATAAATTCTGAACTAAAATCACCCCTTGCACTTATTGGGTAATCCTGTAGTTTAACGGTCGGAATTATTTCGTCATTCTTAGCAGATGAAATGTGGCGCTTGGTCGGTATAACTTCGTAAACATACTCGTTCCAGGGCCTGCTGCACATATTACCGAGATACAGTATAACGCGGGTTGGACTCATTTATTTGTCGTTATTATTACTGGAAACTTTCGAATTATGCAATACCTTTCATGTTGATATTACTACCGCGTATTTCACATTTCGTAATATTCGTCTGTAAAAAAAAGAAATTCATCGGCCCGTTACCATTGTTTTCATAGCTGGCCCTGAAACGAGTATTTTTACGAAGTTACCAGGTTACCGGTTACCGCTTACGAAGTTACCGTTTATTATATGGATTAGTGTGTCATAGTCGACGTTGCAAGTGATGTCTCCACGAGTAATGTAGTTGGGAGTTGATTACCGGTTGCGTAAACCGTTCAAAATTTGATAAGTATTTTTAAAATCCAGTAGTGTATTTGGTGAAGAACAACGGAGTGCATTGGCACCACTATGTATTCTGTCAAATTAAAAGTAAATGCCTGATTCCTTGATGAAGTATGTAAGAAGAAGGCAATGAGCGATGTAACCACTAAGCCCTCGTATTTTAATGTCATAGTTGTAGAATAATTCATGACAGTAACTAGTTATCCGTCCAACTCGTAAAATACATACATAATGGCTTCATTTGATACTGCCCATCTAATGGAATCGGGAATTGGAGCAGCACATCATCTTACGTTTCATAATGTGTCATCCTTTCAAGACGACGTTCCCTATCCATTTCAACGTAGGAAAATGTCATGGTGGAGGGTGAGTTTCTTATTAAGTATGCCATATTTCTGACTAGCAAGGGTTGCTACAGTTAGATACCCACTTTCGCACATAAACATGACATACGTTTTATAATACTCAAACTCTTGTATAACTGTCAAATGTTGTTTATACAAATACATGCACGAAACACTGTCAGGTTTCCCTGTCAAGTACGTGCAGCATTTGTATCAGCAATACAGATAATTCAAATGTACAGTACTAAGATGGTTCCATAACCAGGTTAAGGACTCTTTGGGGAAACACTGCAGGCTTCCCAGGGAAGGTTGCAGTACACCAAGGTTCAGCAGTAAGTTCATACCTTTTCATTCTGGTTATGGACGAGCTGCTGACGGGAGTAGGCGAATGGACCCCTCAGTGCTTTGTATTTGCACAAGTAGAGAATGGCCTTAATGATATTATAGGCGTGACAGAAAAAGGAGGGCTAAATATAAACATGAAGACAGAGTATCTAGCTTTCAGTTGGGAAGGACAGGAAAATAATATTGACGTACTCTCTAGGGGCGAACTGGGGAAAAAGTGCAAGAGGTAAAGTACTTAGGATCACCATTCCAAAGTAATAGGGAGATAGATTCGGATGTGACCCATAGAATCAATGGGGGGTGCTTGAAGTGGAGACAGTCAAGCGGAGTTCTGTGTGATAGGAGGATCCCAATAAGGTTCAAAGGGCAGTGGTTAGGCCAGCTATGTTATATTTGTTTGTTGGTGTTTTAGGGCCCTTCAACTACAAAGGTCATTAGAGCCCCGTCCGCAGCATAGTTCTTATGCAGAAACTGCACAGACGCTACACTAATGCGACTATTTTTGGGTATTAGTAGTACCCAGTTTTCCCAAGCGGCCACCCATGTCAGTACTAGCGGGGGTTGCGAGCTATGTTATATGGATCAGTGTTGGGCAGTGAGGAAGAGCCACGTCAAGAGCTGATGGAACTGGAATGAGCATATTAGAGGTAACCTGAGGGTGGGGGAGATGGCGATGGTATGGACACGTAATGCGAAGAGGGTAGGGGCAGCTCGCTAGGTCCTTCACAGGAATGCAAGTGATTGGAATCACCCGGGGCAGGGTAGAGCAAAGCTGACGTGGGAGCAGGTTGTCGGTAAGGCTAGGGTAGTGTGTGAGGTGGAGGGCTAGAACCCACAGACCCGACCCTGCCGCAGGTGGGATGAGGGTATGATGATTGAGTACTAAGCTATTAATGACCCTATAATGCATTCTCCATTGGAGACTGGAGCTTAACGAAATCCATTACTTTTAAGTTGGAATTAAGTTTCAATAAAGCTTTACTAAAGAATCATGTAATGTTTTTAATCATGGAATGTTTTCACTGATTGTTATTTTCCATTTTTACACAGTGGTGGAATCAAAGATCACGGTTTCAAAGAAGCATGATGTATATGCTGGGTTTGTTAATTGTTATAGCATTCTTGTTAATGACACCATCATTAACAAGGCACGAAGACTCTGACACAGACAATAATTTGTACAAGTTACCTCACAGTTCAGAATTACGAAATAAAGCTGTTGATAGAAAGTCTATGAAATCCGCAGTTCCAATAGTAGGTATTTATATAATCACATACCACTCATTTGAAATTATCGTTAATGATTGAAGAACAATTGATATCATCAGACTCCAGTAATAGAGGCTCCAATACCAAACGATTGGAATTTAAATTTATTACCCGAAGAAGATAAGGTGAAATCAATCATAAATTGCATTATGAATGTTGCTTCTCTAATTACAATCAGAAATATGTAGCACGGGAAGTTCTGTTAACAGCTGATTAATATTTCTAGAAAGTGTATAAAAATGATGATAGCGTTATTAGTAAGGCTATTAAAAGAAATAATGCAGCTTTGACGTTTAAAGGCAAGTATAGCACTTAAATATACTACTTCTATACTTGGTATAACAAAATGTATAATCTCAATATAGGACCAGAAAACGAACGACAGACTGAAATTGTCAATGCATTCAAGCATGCTTGGAAGGCGTATAAGGAATATGCATGGGGTCATGATCACGTTAAACCTATCACCAAAACTTACCACGATTGGTTTGGCCTGGGACTGACCATTATTGATGCTCTTGATACAACGTACATCATGAATCTAGAGGAAGGTGATTGTGAGACTAGCTTCAGGTTTTTTAACAGCCTATATAATATTAGTTGTTAAATCTTACACAATTTTATTTCCTCAGAATTCCAAGAAGCTCGTTCGTTTGTGGCAAATCAACTACAATTAAATATAAATAAAGATGTTAACTTCTTTGAATCAACCATACGTGTATTAGGCGGATTTCTTGGAATCTATCACTTGACTAATGATGATCTATTTCTTAAAAAAGCAGTTAAGTAACTGTCAAAACTGAATTTCTTATTATTATCTTTAAGTACTCTAACATGAACGTTGAACACATGTTTTCAGGTAGAAATGGGTGATTTGCTCCTGCCGGCATTCAATTCGGGATCAGGAATACCTTATTCTGATGTTAATCTTTATACCCATCACGCTCATGCTCCAGGATGGGGTCCTGACAGTTCTGTTTCTGAGGTAGCAACTGTACAATTGGAATTCAAAGATCTCAGTAGACTCACTGGTGATCCAAAATACGAGGTTTTGATTTTTACTGTTGATGATATATCTGTTCATTACTTAGCAACTAAGCTTTTATGTTTACGTTTTAGAAAGCTGCTGATAAAGTATCAGAAATCATCCACAACTTGCATAAAGACGATGGTTTAGTTCCAATGTATATTAATGCGGAGACGGGAAAGTTTCGACCTTTTTCAACTATAACTGTAGGAGCAAGAGGAGATAGTTATTATGAATACCTACTGAAACAATGGTTACAAACTGGAAAAACTAGAGATTTGTGAGCTTGTTTACCAAGAAGTTACTAACAAATGACATAGACCCTGATACTCGGCGTATTTTTCCTCCTACAGTCTAGTTCGTGATTATAACGAGTCTATTAGTGGAATGATGAAGCATCTTGTAAAGACATCTGAACCGAACAAATTAGTATTTTTGGGTGAATTGAACAATGGGAAAAATTTTCGACCAAAAATGGTATAATTAAATATTTTCGCTTATTATTGTTTTTGCATTGATGGTTTTAAAATTTGTATAATTTCAGGATCATCTTGTATGCTACCTTCCCTCTGTCCTTGCACTTGGAACTCATAATGGGCTTCCAGAATCACATATGAAATTAGCCGAAAACCTTCTCTATACTTGCTATCAAATGTATGCTCAAATGCCAACTTTCTTGTCAGCTGAGATAGCTCATTTTAACATGGCTCCCTCTTCGGACCCAGATATATTTGTCAAGGTAAGATTTTAAATATGCTCCTGTCAACTTTTTAAATATACTATATATATGCAGAGGCTCTTTCTTTCCCACCATTTCGGCCCCCTCATCTGCATTGAAAATTTATCGTGTTGAAATAATAAGTACTTTTCTACGCAATTTGCTTGATTAATATTTTTCTTATTAAGTAAAGTTTCTGTCCTTTTCGGAATAGGTGAACGATGCGCATAACCTGTTAAGACCAGAAACTATCGAAAGCCTTTGGTACCTTTACCAACTCACTGGTAATCAGACTTATCAGGATTGGGGATGGCAGATCTTTAAAGTAAGTATTATTTTTAAAATTAATGATAGGCTAATACTCGTCAATTCAAAGTATTTTCTTCAATAACAGGCTTTCGAGAAATATACCAAAGTTGAAGGAGGTGGTTATACGTCAATAGACGACGTTAAGAATGCACATGACACCAGACCCCGAGATATGATGGAATCATTTTTTTTGAGTGAAACTTTAAAATACTTCTACCTATTGTTTAGTAATGATCAAACTACATTATCACTTGACAAGTATGTCTTTAATAGTGAGGCACATCCTCTACCTATCAGAGACTCGTGAGATCTAAAGTCATGTATAAATTTTTAACACATTTCAAAATCCAGAAACGGGGAGATTAAATGAGGCAACTCAATTTGGCGTATTTGCCACAATTTCGTTATAATAAAGCGTGGCTGTGTTACTTTATAGATTATATATATAATCATTTTTATAGCATTTTGAATACAAGAAGTCGCATTAATCTGCACTGTGTAAGCATAATTTTACAACACTGATAAAATGAATTGCATATCGTGCCGATAAGTTCCGTGTTCTACTATATGCAACTGGGATAAGATTGAGTTCACAATAGTTGACGATGAGTACCGGATAAGTCGGTGGAAATTTTTATAACTCATTCATACATAATATTGGGTAGTCCGACTAAGTATGATTTAGTTTTTAAGACACCAGTTAAGGCCAATTGATTGATTGTTGGTGTTTTAGGTCCCGTCAACTGCAAGGTCATTAGAGACCCGTCCACTGCATAGTTCTAATGCATAGACTGCACAGGACCACTACACTAATGCGACGATTTTTGAGTATTAGCAGTACCCAGTTTTCCTGACCGACCATCCTTGTCAATACTAACTTGGGTTGCGTTGCTTAACTTCAGTGATCAGACGAGAACTGGTGTGTCCAACGCAATTCGCCGCTCCCACCAGTTAAGGCCAAGTCCGCGATAAAGACACATGACAGTTCCTCCCAGACCTCCAAATGCAGCATAGCGAAAATTCTTGTTGAAATGGAAATGAAGTACTATACTTGTGGCAGTTGATAATCCACAGAATCTGAAAACCGCTGATCGTAACCAGACTATCTATACCCTGGCATTTAGATGAATAGTTTGTTCCCACACTATACAGTAATCCACTCCACTGTTTAGGGCAATGTGGCTTCAAGTAACGTAGAATTCAATGAACAGAAAAGTCATTTCTGTTTAAGCATAATCATGATTTAATTCAAACAAAATATATGCATACACATAAATGACTAGATAAAATCATTGCCACGGTAAAAGCTGGAAGTGGGGACATCAGAGGGGTCACTCCAAGGATTGAATGAAACTGACACTAAGTAAATCACTCATTTTAAGCATCTAAATAACCGCAAACGTCAATAAAGACTTCATCTGGATGTCTATTAGCTGGAATCTGTAAAAGTTAGTTGGGTAATGTAATTATTGCTTTATCATTTTTAGCATATGATTGTATATAGCTACAAGATATAGCAGATTATCAAGCACGAATACTTACAATTTTGCATTTACTTTTGTAATGGTCCACAACAGGTTTACTATGTTTATGAAAGGTTTCCAAACGTTTTCTAATTGTTTCTTCATTATCATCTACACGTCCACTCGTTTCTCCACGTTTCAACAACCGTTGGACCATTACATCATCAGAAACATCAAAGTACAGTAGCAATTTTGCTTCTTTGATCTAGAAATCAAAAACACGTATGAAAGGGTATCAAATTACGATCGATTACCAGTGGTTAATCAAACTAAAAAAACAACATGACGTTTGCCTGTTTCTCAAACTCTTCTCCTTGTGTAACATCACGGGGATATCCATCAATCAAATAACCGCTGGTAGTTGATAAGCGTTTCAGCATAGCTTCTTTAAGAAGATCTAGTACCACATTCTAGGCAGATACAAATATATATATATATAAAGCACATTTGTACCATCAAATAGTAATGAATTATTGAATGATTTCTCACCAATGGAACTAGTTCTCCTTTCTCCATTAATGCATTTAACTGTTGACCACGTGCAGATCCAGATTTTACTTCATCTCTCAGCAAATCTCCAGTTGACAAATGTGTATAGCCATATTTTGCAACAATCTTCTCACATTGTGTGCCCTTACCAGATCCGGGGCCACCTAATAGATAATGAAATTTAATTCACACAACTCCAACAAGAATTAATTTTACAAATTTGTGCAATGAATGCATACAATAATTAATTTCTAATATCAGAAATCGCTATATACCACATACCAATCACAAAAATGACTGGTACATTAGCCTCTTTTATCGGAGCGACATCAATAACTGATCGTTCAATTACATCTACCTAAAGAAGTAAAACTGCATGACGGTTCATAGTTTTCTTCATTGTGATAATTAAAACCATGCAAAAACAAGCCAACTACTATATTATGCAGTGTACAGTAGTAATCTAGTACTTAAACTGGATTATCATGCAGCAAGCAGAAGCATCCGGTTAAAACTTACAAAATTATGGAAATGTATTAAGAATTATCTTACAAATCTATAAGAAGTTTAATTTTTCAAATCAAGATTTCAAAATGCAATACAAGGTCTTTAAAACCTTTTGTGGAATAAATGAATTCTGACATTATATACTACATCTGATTTTAGAAATCTCATCGTTCTATAACATCCCAGTGAAGTGTTCAAGGAATTTCAGAAATTATATATTACTTACTGACATCGTAGCGAAAAGCTGTTGTAACAGTTCAATTAACACCTATACACGGAAAATCATAAAACAAATGTAAAGTCAAAAACAACACTCTATAAAAAGACAAACGTTCACTGTTGTCTTAAAATAACCACTTCATTCGGGAGCTTCCCGTGACTCTCAGGTTTCCCAAACATCCGACAGTCACCGCTTTAATAAGTGGACTCGTTCAGCAGAACAACGTGATCCGTCTTATGTTCGACCGACGCAACTTCAAAAATTCAAGTGTTGTAGGTATTTGTTATTTTAACAAACTTCTGATAGTCTATTCATTGTAGCTAACAAACCTACATCTAAAAAGAACCGCTCGTTTTCAAATATTTCCCGAAATAGGTCTCCTAAAAGTAAATATAGTGTACCGTAATTTGTACTGTGCATTCGAACGTTCTAAATAAGGGGGACCCCAAAAAACTGGCTGCCAAAAAAATAATACCTATACAATAATAACGTGATGCAAATTATATAATTGTGCATATAATTGTTTACGTTTGCACCCAAAAGTCACACTGTAAAGGGTTATAATTATTACAGCTATCAGAAGCACAATTTCGGATACCACTGATGCTTTAGTCAGATGATTACAGTACATTACAGTTGAATAATACAAAACAGTTTAATTAAGAGTCTAATGATTTATGATATTATTTGAAACTTGGGGCACATTCACTCCAGAGTATTTTCTCTAGGTACGTTTCACGCGAGATTCATGTACGCCAATGGGTAGCATCATTCTGCACAGACTTTTAATAGTTATCATATTATTCACGCAGTATTTACATGGATCAGCAACAGAGGTAAATGGTATCCCAATTATACTGTATGTTAACAATTGAAAAATATCAACTAACGTTTTCCCTTTTTTTTTTTGTTTTTATTTTAGTCCCCTTCCAACGTAGACATCTATGAAAATTTTTTCAAGAGTGGACATACAAATAATTGGGCAGTCTTAGTCTGCACGTCTCGATTTTGGTTTAATTATCGACACGTGGCGAATGTGCTGTCAATGTACAGAAGCGTAAAAAGACTAGGCATACCCGATAGGTGAGGGCAGAAGTGTATTTCAGATTCCCCTTTTTTTTTCAAACTCGTCTTGGTGACATTAACTTACAACTTGATCACTTCTTGCAGTCACATCATTTTGATGTTGGCTGATGATATGGCTTGCAATCCACGGAATCCTAGACCTGCAACAGTTTTCAACAATGCCCATCAACATATAAATGTCTATGGGGACGACGTGGAAGTAGACTATAGAGGATACGAAGTATAATTATAATTGTACAGATATACTAACGCGTAGTTCATATTTAAATGTCACATTAATAAATCCTTAAAAGGTGACGGTGGAAAATTTCATCAGACTGCTAACTGGAAGGCATCCAGTAAGTCTTCCACGCTCAAAACGGTTACTGACAGATGACAGGAGCAACATATTGGTTTACATGACTGGTAAAACAATTTAGACTATGAGCACATTAAATTTCACCCATCTGATCGCTGATTATTTTAATTAGGCCATGGTGGAGATGGCTTCTTGAAATTTCAAGATTCCGAAGAAATAACCAATATAGAGTTGGCTGACGCATTTGAGCAAATGTGGCAAAAACGGAGGTAAACATTTTGCAGTGAGGTTATATCTGAGATATAGCATTATTGTTTCCCACTCCTCTTTTAGGTATCATGAAATTCTTTTTGTGGTGGATACGTGTCAAGCAGCTTCAATGTATGCAAAATTTTACTCTCCAAACATCCTGGGAATTGCAAGCAGTTTAGTAGGAGAGGATTCCTTATCAGTATGTGTGATGTTTTGAGATTTCTTGTATGATGTTCGTTGTATTATTGTATGTTACTTCTCTTTCAAGCACCATGTCGACCCTTCAATAGGAGTTCATGTCATTGACCGTTACACGTATTATGCATTGGAATTCCTTGAGAAAGTAACTTCTTCAAATCCAAACACCATTGCGCAATTTGTGAGTTCACTGAATTTAAAAGCATTTTTATATAGGAATAATGTAGAACCTACCTGTTATGTTTCAGCTTAAAGTATGTCCTAGGCATCAGTGTACATCAACTGTAGGAGTGAGAACTGATTTGTTCACCCGCGATACAGACTCTGTTCCTGTAACTGATTTCTTTGGAAGCGTCAGAAACGTGGAACTAAGCACCAATTTCATTAATCTACGATCGAAGCATTGGACCCACAATGAGTAAGTATCAGAAAAAGTTTTAACCATCATCTTCATTCTAAATTACAATTATCTTTATAAAATATTCAGCACATATATCACAACAGCTGAATTGCCACCAAAATCTTAAAAATGAATCGTCAAATCAAGAGATGTGAATGAACTGTTCGATGCATTAACGCCACTGAGAAAATGAGGAGCTAAAAATATGAAACAAAACGAACTTTATACAGTGCTTCGAGATGTTAATTACTCAAACGTGCATGATTAACTGAACAATGGACATAATTCATCATACCCTTGTTGGGAGCCAAAAACGGGAGCACTACCAAACTGTGGAGCGGAAGAACCAAACGTGCACTGTTGACTTGAAGTGTTTGGTGATCCAAACATGGTGCTAGTGTTTGGTGATTGAGCAGCAAGAGCTCCAAATGTGGGTGCATCACTGGCAGCAGCAAAACTAAAAACACAAGGATTACACTTCAAACGAACTATCATCATCTTTCCTCTAGCACGAAATTGTGACATCTTCCGAACCTGCTGGTGGAATTCACAGTTGACCCAAAAACTGAGTTTCCCATTGGGCTTATGCTACCAAAGGTTGGTGATCCACCAAAAGTTGCAGGACTCCCAAAAGTAGGTTGCCCTACAAGACCTTAGAAAAACTTTGTATGAAAGTCGTATCATTGAATAAAATATAAAATCATATGTACTGGATCCTACCTGATCTTTGAGGAGACTGTTGTGTTTGGAATCCGCCAAAGCCAGTTTGATTGACGCTGCTTCCAGTGGAGTTCGAAAAAGCACCTCCTATAAAACTACTACTGGCATTGCTTAACTGCTTACCCCAAAGTGGAGCCCGATCTTGGTTTAAAGGACTACCCCCAAATATACCTGAAGAAAAATGAGCTTTCAGAATTGCGCTCATTACAGTGCCATCTAGAAAAATCACTTACTTGTATTTTGTGGTGCAGTTCCAAACGTCGTAGAACTAAAGATGTTTTTATTCGCATTTTCTGGATTTGGTTTGCTGCCTAGACCACTGAAGAACCCACCACCACTTCCTTGCATAAAGGAGTTGTTACTGGATGTTGTCTGTTGCCCAAATGTTCTGAAATCATATGTTGACCACAATAAAGTGTCATTCATTAAAATAGTTATCTAAAAGTTAAGTCATTAATTATTTCTCACCCAATATTAGGTGCTTGTTGTTGCGGCTGCCCAAAAGCTACAGGTTGCCCAAATAATGACGTTTTCGCTTGTCCAAAAGCAGATCTAAGAGCAAGAACTCCAATTTATGAGTTCTAATTCTACAACGTAAAGAATACATTATGTAAGGCTATAAGCATTCACCCTGTTGAAGACCCAAATGATGAAGATCCCGACTGACCAAAAGCAAACGCCGGTCCTCCAAAAGGTGGTTTACTCCCACCAAATATACTAGGAGGATTTAAAGCAGAATCTCCACTTGTAGAACTGAAAAAAAGAATTAGTTTAACTTTTAATTTCCATCCATCTATTACGGGGCGTGGTTCAATGAATAACATTTGATTCACTACAATGTAGAGTAAGTGTAGGCCCCTCACCCCAACTGACAAAATTTGCTATTTATTACGCTACTAATCACCCACAAAGATCCTAACTGGTTTGGTTATTATTAGGTTATTTAATGTTGATCTCTCTCCCAGAACATTATTTAATGAAGCCAAAGGGAGGGGTTTTACGCATTTCTTTGCTTCTAACTAAAAGCGCGCTTGAGGCTTGCTTCTTGTCAAAAAGCCCTGGCATGGGCCAATACATAAGTGCAGACAAACTAAGCCACTGGTAACCCCCATTCACTTCCTCAGCGGGAGACAGTGGTCAAAAATGTACTCACCTCTGAGTGAAGGATGTTTTCGATCCAAAAAGACTGGATGGCGATTGCGCCGTTGAGGTTATTGCAGTAATAGTTAACCCTGTGGGTGTGACAATAACACCAGTAGTCGTCGATGGAGTGACTGAAACAGTTGTAGTAGTAGGAGAAGTAGCAGCAGTAGAATCTGTCAAAGGCCTAGTTGCCATAGTAGTAGTGGTGGTGGTAGTAGTAGTAGTAGTAGTAACAGTACTGGTTGACCCCGGTGGTAATGTGACTTCTTGACTCGGTGGAGGCATCCCAAACGAAAATGTTGACAAACTACTAGTGGTAGTTGACATTGTTGCACTTAATGGGGAACTTAGAGAAGTAAATCGGAATGGTGGTCCATACGCACTAGACGGCTGCAAGACTGTAGTACCCGTTACAGCAGGTATGGATTCTGACGTTACTGGGCCAGTATCTTCGTTTTTGGCATTGAGTCCTGCAGAACTACTGGACAACGACGATTCGGTAGTGATTACGTGAGGCAACGCCACATTATTTGAACTAACGGCAATAGAAGTAGTCCCAACCGAGGTTGCGCCTAAAGTTTGGGCAGCAAAAGCCGAAGGAGTTGAGTTAGTCAGCGATGGGACATCCTGCTTCACAGAAAGAGTGCCTGCTACTGTTGTCATGCCTTCAGCAGCTGTTGCTGCAAAAGTTGGTGCAGGCTTTGGGGTCTCAATACCAGGCATAGGTGGTACCAGTAGCTGTACTGGTCTATGTATCATAACTTCTTGAGGAGTGACATTAGAGAAGGATCCATTCCCAAGTACGGGGTTTGTTTGTTCTACGTTGGTGTCTTTATTTTGTCCTTGGAGGCTTTCGTTTTCATTGTAAACAGATTTCTCTCCATTAAAGTTCTCAGGAAGGGCCACATCTTCCCCCTCACCGCCATCACCGTCGTCACTGCCACCCTCCTCCTCCTCCTCTTCTTCTTCCTCCTCCTCCTCCTCCTCTACTTCTTCCTCTTCTTCTTCTTCCTCTTCATCCTCATCCTCTTCCTCTATTTCATCTTGAGCTTCTTCATCGTAGTTTTCCAACCCTTCGTCTTCAACATCCCCACCTTCACCCTCTATAAACTCATCAAAAGCATCATCCACTCCAAACTCATCTCCAGTGCCTGTAATATTAGATGACAATGACGGCGTCACATATTCATATGTATTATGTTTATGTTCTTCTTCCTTGACGTCACCAACGACGTGAAACTTTCCACTTGTGGATTTAAAATGAAGACTTGTAGAATGAGTGCTTGAAGAGTCAATTAAGTTATTATTTGGTGCTGCAAATGCACCAGGTTGAGTAGAGCAAGTCACCTCATGAGAAGGCTTCGAATATGTAGTAGTCTCTTCCATACTCCTTGCTGAATGCGAAGAGAAAGTGGTTTTCTTGCCAGTTGACGACTTATTTAACACTGACTCTGGTTTCTCTTCTCCGAAATCCTTATTTGAGCCTTGTATTTTAGAACTTTGTAGAGAAAAACCTCCGATTTTCATATTTAGCATTGGTCCTCCTTTGGTTGCTGCTAATGTAAATATGCTTGGTTGTGAAGCAGCAGGTGAACTATCTAGAACGGAAGAATGCGAAGGAGCGGAAACCAGGCTTGTGAAAGAGAATCCAAATTTTCTTGTGTTGGAAAACAAAGATGGCATAGGGGCTGTGAAGGCACCAAGAGGAGGTCCATCTCTAATTAATCCCAAACCTCCTGAAATGTTATGTTGATCAGAGGTGGAGGCCATGAAACTTGGAGGATGAATGGCTTTTTCTTTGATTTCTGGTCCGGATACGTGACTGGTGACTTCTTCGTCTTTTGACGAAGACGAATCACTGAAGCTATCTCTCAAGGCATTAGATGGTGAGCGGAGACGAGAAAAATCATCATTCAACGGTCGTATTTTAGTAACTGGCTTCTTATCCAAAAGATTACGCAATCTCTCCAGCTTGTCTCTAGATAACTTCTTTGAATTGGTAAAAACTGTATCCGATTTACCTCCCATATAAGACATGGAAGCGTGACTTTGTGGCATGCTTTCAATGGAATGACTGATAGAATCTTCGATGTTAGACACCCATCTTTTATTCCCCAACGGCATGTCCTGCTGGAACTGCTTAGATACAGTTTGAGAAAATCCTTTGTCACGCAACCTTGAAAGTGGCTGTCGTCCAAAACAAATCTGTGAAGCATCAGCTTCTAAGTCATCCAAACGTTGTTTCAAATTGAAAACAATATTTTCAGTCATCATCATTGTCTTATAAATCATTTCTAATTTAGGCCATTGCGCAATAAATGAACTCTTTTTTAAGGATCTCATCATTTCCCAAGACTTATCCAAAAACGAATTAACTTCTTGAAGTTGATTTTCTACATAGTAATACAACGTCTGAATCTCCTTAAGTTTTTTCGCACTCAGAGAATCTAAACGTCTTGATTTATACAGATTTGATAGGCGCTTGTCTTTGGAACGGGTGTCAAGAGAATGTCCTTCCTCGATGGCACCAAAGAGTTCGAGAACACCACCACGTAATGTATGTATATCAAAATTAACAACTTTTGTAGTCTTTTGGACATCTTCAACAAACTTTTTTAATATCTCAATTTCGTTTGTAATTGACTTCTCATCCTCACTCGTCCCAGTTAGTCTCACTTTCAAGGACCGCTCTTTCACTTGAGCCATTTCCAAACGAAAATTCAGTAACTCATCTTGAAGAGCTGTCATTAAAGCTGTACGTCCTGGAGTTTTTCTGTTACGAGACTTTATGCCATCCTTATGAGAATCTAAAGTACTGGCATTTACTGTAACAGGTTTGGCAACGCCATGCTGATCAGATTTTGGAGAAGCAATACTAGTAGATGTAGTAGAATGGGGAATCGGTATTGGTTTAACTGACGACTGTACAGGAGTAACCAGAGTAGGCTTTGCAAAACTATTTGAAGCAAATATAGACGGCATCGAAGCAGTATTACTCTGGATATGCGCAGAGGAAAATGAAGCACCCGTGAGAGGAGCTCCCAAACGTGTTTGTTGGGGCTTCCAAGATCCTGCGCTTGATAATGGTGTGCCTGAAGTAATACTTCCACCTGAAGTGGTTCCAGTGATGGGCTTTCCTGAAGAAATGGAGACTACTGGCGTGACTGACACATTAGATGCAAGACTTGATGGAATCGGAACGTTTAAAGGACTTTCAGAAAGGAGTCTCGTTTGCAATAACCCCAAAGTATTGGAAGCGCTTCCAACGTTTACTTGCTTTGTAACTTCATTGAACTTCGGGAGAAGATTTTCTTTAGGGATATTAGTGCTCTACAAAATAGTTAAGTTGGATTAACACACAATTTGACAGGAAATGAATTAATTCTACGCAAGAATCGTCATTTCAAGTTACCTTCTTAGCAGGTCTCCGTGCACCTTCACCTGTCAATATCTCTGGGCACTTTACCAAAGGATCCAGAGAAGGATCATCGTGGATTGTGTAGAAAGAGCAAAGGATACCTCCTGTTGACAAGATATGCAACATCGGCTTTGGTTGGATGAATTCTGTATCACTTGTTGGTATATTTCGCTGTGAGGTTATACATAAGACCATGCCCAACGGATATGTCTCATCATTGCCCACCAGCGGTAGCTCGGCTCTTCCACTATCTTCCATTATCCACTGCTCCCACTCTATGCCATCATCTTTGGTGGCTAAAACTCCAACTTCAATAGCACTTCTTGACGAGCAAAAAAATGTTCTTAATCTTTGATGATGAATCATATAATACTGAAAAAATCCAAGATCCGAAGAACTGTAGCAAATATCTTCATAATTAATGAAAGTAGCGGGTTTGGCTTTCGGAGTATTTACTAACACCAAACAAGGTCTATCTTCAACCTGGTAGATAACAAGAAACTGATAGCTAGACAACCAAGCCACATTAACAACAGAAGGCACACTTTCAAATATATCTGGTGCATTATTCAATTTTGCCACTTGCAGATTTGGTAAGTATTGGATTAGAGTTCCATCCGTTTTACCCACGACAAGTTGTTTGCCTTTAGGACTCCAACAGATAGCAGATGCATTTGTAGACGGCGGAAGGTTCCCGAAAATCTTAAACGATGAGTCCAAAACTTCATACACTGATACACTGCCATCAGACAGACATGTCACAAAAATGGCCACTACAGGATTCCAAATAAAATCAACTAGTTGGACATTCGGATCTGAAGATAACCTGATACCCAAGAAAGGTTCGGCTACTTCCCCCTGGAGAGTTAAACATATTAATGCATTAACCATAATGAGAACAGAGCATTTTTAAAATAGGAACCATTTATACCACCTTCGCAAAACATCTAACGTCGTATATTTCAGCATAAGGGCATCCATCTCGTGTTACACAAACAGCCAGTGATAAATCGTCATGACTCAAGGCGAGATGAAAAACGTCATTTGACAGATGCACAATTACAGATTCGTACTCTACAGCAATGATTCTTGACTGAGATTTATCTTCATCTAAACGTTCTATCTCGTTTGAGTGTATTATCCGAAAACCTAAAATATTTTTTTAAAGGTGGAAATGACTTAAAGATGTCAACCTCGATGACTTACACAATAAGACCGAACACTCACCATTCGGTACTCCAACGAATAGTAGACCATATTTATTAGATACTGCCAGCAAAGTTTTACGAGTTTTACCTGGATCCTTCGGTGGATCAAAAACTTTCAAATCGCGGAGTTTTTTAAACCTGAAATGCTAAACGAGCAACAGCAATATATCCACTTGCTTTTATGAAATTAGCATCAACTTTTTTTTTTCTGCCAGTAACATAGTCACACTTACCGTCACCTCGCGAGGTATTGGTGGCATATCTCCCGTCATCTCCAGTTATTATGGAAAATTAACGTGAAAACAACTATATATCAGATGATACAACGCATAACTGATACAATTTCGAATCCACAATTCGACACTTCCGGCTTTTAGTGATGACGACTTCCCTTTAGATCTATGACGTCCTTACCGGAGCATCATATGATAAAACAGTTGTCAGCAGTATACAGGTATCTGATCAGTAATATTAGGTAGGAGCTGATTATAAAACAAGTAATGTATTGATAGAAAGTTGACTCCAGTATATTAAAATATTCGAGCTGTCTTTCACAACTAGCTATTTTGAAGGCCTTTATCTCAGATTCTAGTTTTGATATCTGTAAGTATATGCTGTCAAATTCAATATGTCCTCTTTTTTTTGCTCTTATATCTCAGGAGGTAATCGAAGTATACATTGAAACGATGCCACCGAAGTTTAAACGAACAGTTTCTGATGAAGATCTTATTGCTGCAGATGATGCGGAAAAAGTAAGATGACTAATTAATAAACTCATGTAGTCTCGACTAAGGAGGCTTTTTCCAGTAAGAATGACAAGTCTGATTTTAAACTAGCGGCATATTTAGACAGGGTTATTGAAAGAGGAATCGGACGATGAAGACTTTTTCCTAAAGTAAGTTATATAAGAATTTACATTTCTCTGTTTCGTTGGGCGCTTTATTTAGTTTAATTAAACGACTGACTTGATACTTATTATATAGGGGGCCTTCAAGAAGTAATGGAGTCAAGTTCAAAGATGGGAAACTTACAGCGTATGTATTAACTGAATACTCTTTTTGTACACGAAAGATGAGGTGCGCACCTACAAAATTAGTCATATCACATTGACAGGGTTCAAGCTCAAGTAAAGGAAGTAGAATATGTAATGCGTGAAAATATTGAAAAAGTTCTTGAAAGAGGAGATAAACTAAGTGACCTTCAAGATAAGTCAGAAAATATGGCAGCCACAGCCGAATACTTTTCAACAACATCTAAACGACTTCGGAAAGCTGCTTGGTGGAGAGACATGAAGGTACGACTGAAATACTAGAGTGGTTGACTTACAGTTTGACAAAAATTTATAATGCAATGTCATTATAGATGAAAGTGATAATTGGCGTTATAATCGTTGCTGTGCTGCTGCTTATTTTTGGTAAGTGTGAGATTAATTAAGAAATATGTTTTCCCTTTAACTGAAATCTCGTTTAGAAGCAATCTTTATACTTGCTTGAATTACAGTTCCAATTATAATACGACAAACGAACAAGTAAATATACATTTGCACAGCTCTCTATACCTACCTATCTACCTACAGTACCGTCTGACAATTCAAAGAGGGAAGAAATAACCATTTCTGATGCACAAGTACCTTTTTTGCGGATAAACCGTAACCTGAAGCATAATTTAACAACGATATTTATGCCATTTGAAGTGTTTTGTAAATACGATTTTAACTAACTGTAGCTTTGAATCAAAAGTTGACTAAAGAAACAAAGATAGGAATGATGACCCATGGGCATGGGCGATTATGGACCAACAATCGTATCAAGTATTAAAATCATATTGTAATTAATTAAGAATACTTTTAGATTTGATTAAGAAATGTATATGTATGTTAATATGAGATGAAATTAGCAGTTAAAACTTAAGATACCACAAAACTTGCACGAGTTTCTTTCTGAATTCATTTCAAGTGATATATTCCTCAGAACAGTTGGTGTTAAGGAGCCTGCAGTCATTAAGAAAATAAAGGAAGCACACTCTCCCGTGAAATCATCACTTGTTTCTGCCTTTAATTATTCACTGCTATTAAAAGAAATACTGCAAAATGTTTAGCAAAACAATACTATTGGTTTGATATGAGGAATTACTGTTTTTTTTTAAATTGCTGTTGAACTTATCTTCTCACACAGCAATACCAAGTTACAATTTACAAATTCATTATGTGTATTCGCGTGGAAGCAATAATTAAAGTATATAACTAATTATGTAAGATTTCAATAATAAACTGACTGACCTCATGGTAATTAATCACCGTGTACCATTTCAGACGAGGCAGATAAATGTAACTAAAACTTTTATGTGACTAAAATTTTCAAAAAGGAGAGTAATAAAACAACACATGGAAACATGACTGATGACTAATTAGTTAAGAAAAAAACGGTTCAATAAATGACTATGCATAAATACATACTTATAATACATACACATGACAAAACTGCATCTTTATACACCGTCTAAAGTAAGTCGACTTTTAGCTGCAATCTCACAAACTTTGCGTACTAAAAGAAAAATGCTTACACGAAAATGTTATCACGTTTTAATTTTTAGCCAGAAATCAAATCAGCACATGGAACCTAAGTATTCACTAAATTAAAAGACAAGTAGAGATTATTAGACACTGAAAATCCGAAGATAAACTAATGCCACGTTAAAGTGAGATTTTATACTAAACGTACTTGGTATCAAGTAATGATATAAAGCTTACCAATAACAATTCTGATTCTGTTAAATTTCCAGTGTTAGCACGGAGAAAATTTTTTAAAAGTAAATTATAAATAATTAAAAATTAATAAATCAATCAATGAGCATTTATCATAGTAATCTTAAATCCTTCATCACGTAAACTGTCAACCACCCAAAAAGGACTAGGATTAGAATTAAGGTGACGACGACAAGCTTCTGGTATGAAACCTCAAAAGATAAAAATCTGAAGTTGTCAATTCTGACTGTTGTCAATTTTCAATAAATTTCTCAATAGTTTTAACTGAGATTTGATTTTGAAATTTTGACTATCGTAACTAAATACTTGATGACAACATGAAGATTAAATAAGGCAGCAACATTAATAGTATTATATTTTGGTCCTGTGACAACTTAAAAATGAGCAAACAAATTTGACAGGTCAATTATAACGTTAAACTAAACTGATAAAAACGGGAGAATGGAGCGGATATTTTTTTTTTGTCCAAACGTCACACTAAAATACTGAATTTTAAATGTTTTTTTTTTAATATCAGTCATAATGTACCTGGCATTTTATTTAAAAGAAAGAACAAACTGTCTACTCAGTAGTGCATATCACAGTAGCCAGGTATTAAAATGACAATTTTAAAAAAAAATTAAAAAAGAAATAATATTAAACAATATTAATCATCAGGGAAATGGCATTTTTTTTTTTGCTATTCTTTATGATCTTTGAGTTGAAGAAAACTCAAAAGTTATCACAAACATCGTGTATTAATTTCTGATTTGAAAAGAATCAATTGACAGATTTATATCAACCAGACAAATACAATAGTTTTCATTAAAGAGGAAGCAACATTGTTCAAAAAATGTAGTTGGTGTAGTAATTGTAAATTAGACATACTACTACCATGAATTTCCAACAAAGATCTTACTATATAACGGTCCTAGATGACCTGGAATTTATTGTTCCTCGATTAATGAATGACATCCTATTTTGATCAGTTCCTTATCTTTTTAGGTAGGATGTTAAATGCACTAAGAATAAAGAAAATTCAAGTAAAAGTCATTAAACACGACACTAGTAACATTGAAATAGGATTCTTCATTTGCTCTCTTTATACACACACGTACAATATACCTAAACTTAATATTAAATGCTTCTCTTAAGGAACTGCATTATGGCAGCCATTTTGTGCAAACAAGTTCTAAACATTTCATAACAAGGATGGTAAAGAAATCAAATATTTTAGAAATTTTTTTTAAAGAAACAAACTAGCAGCTCTTCAAAGTTAATAGTAGTACTGTACAACACCACTTGAAGCCGAGAGAATTTGCATATCAGTTCACAATAATTGCTTCAAATGAATAATCCCTATTAGGGAATATTAGAACCAAGAAGTTGACATTATTGCCGCTAGGTGTATGACTTCCAATTTAAAGCTCGACACGTTTGGTCTTGTGTAAGAATATAAACAATATCATGTATATAAACATTTACAATTATTCTGATTTCCTTTTTTTTTTTCACAGAACGGTAAAAAGTATAACGGCAGAATAATAATAATAATCTTCGGCAACTAAAAAAATTGAGTACCCACAATAATTACATTAAAAATATACATAAATAAAACATGCACAAACGAGGCCTGCAACCTCTGCCGCTGACTACGGGCTCGTAATTCTTATGGTATCATTTTTTTACGTTCCTTTCCCAAAATGCTGGAGCAGAGCTCCGGACGTCCTCTGGATGGCCCGAACAACAGACCCGCCGTGTTCCTCTTGTGAATACGAGTTGAATAAAAGACGATGACGACTACCCCGACACGATACTGTCGGACTTGTGGAGAGATAAGAGAATTAGTTAGCATCTGAAATCAACAAGGTTCCTAGTTCACCTTTGAACAATATTGACCAAATCTTTGACAGCATTCTGCAAATCCGTGAAGACTTTGGCGTTACCCACAGAGTTGTTACCAGACATGGTTGCCTTTACCTGATCCATTTGAGTAGTCAATTTCGAAAGAAGTTCCCGGAACCGAAACCGACTGTGAGGAGGCACATTCTCGGTGTACCCGCTGCAAGTGGCATGGAACAACTGTACTTTATCTACTAGTTGAATCAGGCTGACCCCACTAACCTGTGCTCCCGCATTGCTGCCTGTAGAGCCTTTCAGAGACGAAATGCTGGTTTCTAGAGCCCTCGATACTTCCAAGATTGCAGTTTTCGGATCTTTCTCCGTGTTGGCGTCGTTGTTAGACATCAAAGAAGTGGTAGTGGTGGTGGCGGTATTGGAAGACGACGACGACAAATTGGCGGTTCCATCATCTTCACTAGTCCTTGTCGACGTCTGTTTGGCAGAACTTATTTTACTTTTGACTAAAGGCGCTGGGGGTTGCGAAGGAAGCACTGCTCTTGCACCTTTTAAATGAGGTTTTGTTGGAATCGTCGGCTTAGCAGCGTTGCCAAAGCCATCGGATACTGTCAAATCGAAAAGTCCACTTCTTGTAGACTTGGCTGCTGCTCCATCAGCGGCAGGCACAACATCTGGCTTGATAACTGTAACCTCAGCCGGAGATGATGCTTTCTCTGTGCCACTAGCCTCACTCTGCGTTGAGCTACTTCTATATGCATCGTGGGATACTAATCTCTCTTTGGCTGCGACAATTGGATTAACTTCTGGAGCGTGGTCGCTGCCGTCGTTCCACGGACCTTTTGTAGTCTCCGTATTCACTTTTCTAAGTTTCAGAGAATCTGGTCGTTTTGGCAGAACTTTAGGACTCACGGCCAAGATACGTTCCAGACCACTGCGAACCGAACTAAGACCAATGCTATTACTACTACTGTCTTGACCCTGTTGCGCGGCACTAGAAGACGAGGTTGTCGAGACCACAGACTCCTTGTCAGGAGGGTCCACAACACTAACACCTGACGGAACGGAGTTCTTGTCCTTCTCTTTGGTTTTATCTTTCTCCCATAACTTCTTTAAACTATAGATACCCATAACTCCACCCCCGCTCTTCTTCTGTTCTCCATTAACCACTGTTGTAGAGGTGTTACCAGTTGTCGTCGCATCACACGGTTCAATAGAATCACCAGAATGTTGGACGCCAGACGATGAATTTACCTCCAACTCTGAGCAAGACGTCTTCTTTTTGCTTTGCGACTGCTTGTTAGCCTTCAGTTTTAGGCTCTCAAACAACTCGCTAACCAATTGGGAAGCTGGATTTTTTGGAGATGTTGGTGACGGTGCCGTGAGATTTCCTGAACCAGCAGTTGCAGGTGCCGGTGGTGGCGCCGCTGCACCAGCTAATATGGCGGCTAAAGCTCCACTCGGACCAACACTGGACGACGAGGATCCAGGTCGTCTGTCTGCATCGGAAACGTTCCAAAGGCTGCTGGACTTGGGTGAACTTGCTGCCAGACTAGATGCAACAGCTTGCTTTGAATGGGGTGGAAGACGAGATGGACCCACTGACGATGATGCTACTTGGCCGCTACTTCCAACAGCTGCCTCAGTACCACGATGGCCTGGACTTCCTACGTTAGAAGAGCCTCTCGACGATTCAGTGGGGCTCTGCAGCCCGTTCCCTACACTGTCACCTGGGCTGGCAGCAGGAGAAAGATCTGAACCAGTCTGCATAAAGGAAGCAGAGTATTCCGGTGCACTGCCTTTGGGAGGACTCGGAGGTCGCTCTTTTGGACGTCGTGTAAAGGTGTGGCGCATCGAACCGGAATGGTCCACGCCTCCAGACCTAGAAGAAGATGGATCACGCGATTCTCCTGATTTTGTACTTTCGGTGGAACCTGAAGAAAGCTTCCGATGTCTCATCCCAGATCCTCTTCCGTCTCCAGCGGATTTGGCACCACCTTCTGGAAGGGCCTGTTGAATATGGGTCCTCTCCTTGGAGGTTGACGTCAAATCTGCCAAATTCGACACAGCATTAACAGATGCATCATATGATGCCACCGTTGATGGCGACTGAAATCTACCGTCCTGGCTGCTTGACAGTGGCGTCGCGTTCTGGGATGCGCTGGCAACCTTGCCGCCTGCAGCCACCCGAGTAACGTGGGGTGAGGCCACAGATCTGCCAAAACTGTCATTACGCCCCCCAGAGTAATCGGGAGGTGAATTCACCTCAGGGCTAGAATCGGAGTGTCTGGAATGCGTCAAGTCAGACTTCTGTCTTTGAAGGCATGGGTAAATTCTGGGGATGGACTTAGGGAGGAGGCCGCTAGTACCCAACTCAAACGCCGACATCTGAAATCCACCAGCAGAACTGGAGCGCATCATCGACGACAGCTTGGGTTGGCGGTGGTGATGATAGCGGCCATCATTGACAGCTTCCCCGGATCCGAACATAACCGAACAAAGGGGCCTTCTAAAGGCGTTTTCCACACTATCTCCGCTGTTTTCACGCACTCCTAAGGCTCCCGGGGAAGATCTGTTTTGCCCATCGACATCATCCATATCTCCACTTCCAGAGTACTCTTCGTCCAAAATTGATGCACATGGTAACCGGACGAGTGAACGCCCCTCCTGCGGTGGTTGAAGCCCATGCTGGCGGAGCGACTCCAAATACGCTCCAATACGCGCCCCCTTTGGCAAGGTGCCATAACGGTTGATAGCACGCTTCACATTCTGCACTTCCAGGGCTGCAACACGCACACTGCTTCGTCCTGCATCTCTAGCTTTGTCCAAATCTCGTTGTTTCTTTGAACCACTAATTCCATGAGAACGAGCCTTTCGAACCTTCTGCTGCTGCTGCTGTTTGCTGTATGAAGATGATGGGAAGACTGCGGCTCCCCCTCGGCCACCGGTGCCATTGTTTCCTCTAAATGTTGCCAATGAACAACTGTTTGCCAGACCTCCCTCTATTTCAGGTGCCGGTTCACACTCGTCGCTATTATCGTCACCAGCCTCATTACTGCTCAAACCATCTTGCAAACCACCGCTTTCAAAAGAACTCTCAAGTCCCGCACCATTAAACTCTTCCCGTAATGGTGCAGAGGTTCCGGTAGAAGATAAACCAGGTGGCTGATGAGCGGGTGTCGTGGGAGTTGCAACTGAAGCAGTGGCACCTGAGGCCGCCTCTGGATATTCGCCAGAAGAACTAGGAGTCCTCTCTTTCTCGCCGTACGTACTGTCTCTGAAAGAACTGGTCCGCTTGGGGGGTATGGGGGCTTTTTTGCTTCGGATACCCTGTCGCAACTGAACAGCCGTGGACTTGGCCAAGAAAGTCAAACTGTTGCCAGTGGCCTGGTGCGGTTGTTGCTGCTGCTGCTGTTGTTGAGACTGGTGGTGATGTGGATGGTGATGGAGACCGCCGGAAGCCAACGCCAAAGTGCTGCCAGTTGTGCCAATCGCCCTCCCCTGACTCGTTTCCCCAGCAGGGGAAGACAGTGACATGGCTGAAACCAATAGCCGAGAAAACGCAAACGCATGAAGGGGGAACGCTAATTTAAGCCTTTCATCATCAACCACTAGTACCCCCTACAATTTCAGGAAACCATTCCCCGTCCCACACAATGAATAGAAATAAGCATCACCAGAGAAATGTATGCCCTATCAAAGTGCAGCCAGCGGACAGGAGTGATTGCAGTGCTTCAAAAAAAGGTCATGCAAAGAAAAAATATAATTGGGAACAGAAGCCATGCAGTCATTTCTTACAAGCAGCATGTAGTAAGAAGAGGATCCAAACCCCAAGAAAATTCATGAAATAAGTTTGTGCATTACTTTTTTTCAATAACATTTAAAATATTGAACTGTAGAATCTGAAAACATCCTTTTCTTTAGTGATTATCATACTACACACAAGATCAGCACTCAATAAAATTTTTGCAAAGGACCAGAACGGGTTCACAAAAACTTCTTTGAATGCTCAAATGTGAATTCCCTCAAAATTTGCCCATTTAGGAGTGACCTTACATCGCGATATTATTCATTCGTCTCTCCCTCTCGAAGGACTTAAATCCACGTACATAGTAATTCTTAGTCAGTGCTCTCAGATTCTAGGCATTTTGACAAATAATAAAACCATTAAAGAGAAACTGTATGTGCATTCCAAACTCATTTCTCTATAACTTTCAGTGCACCTTACCCACCAAGGCAAAGCCCGCCAAAAACAAAGAGGGAGATGAAAATGAAAGGAGACACACCAAGTAGTATTATGCATAGGAATACCTACCTTTCTCATCACTGTGAACGCTTGCGTGGACATTTGGTGTACTTCCACTTCGGCCTTTCTTATATGGTAGGTTCCCCAAGGAAGTGCCTGGCCCTCTTCTTTCCAACTGCTTCTCCACTTCTGTTCAAATAGATACACTCAATTCAAAGGTAACGCCACCAAAAATGAATCATCAAGTCATCAAAAAACAAATAACAATGATACGAGAAAAAAAGAGGGAAGGAAAAATAATGTATGAGATGCAAGAAGCAGTCATGAGTAGATTGCATACTTGGCTTGAATCACAATGAACGTGTGTAAGAGTGCACACTACTGAAAAAAAATGAAGGTGTAAGGCAATGAGACAGGACGGACAATACATACGGTGATTGAAAACATACGAAATTCCTCCTGCAAAAAGTGTAACTTGGCAAAGCATTTTAAGTGAAAAGTGAACAAAAAGAGAACCAGGGGGACTGGAGTTCTAACAGAAAAAAATGGAAGTGGAAATAAATGCCTGGAAAAACTATTGGCAGAATTAAAAGAAAAACAAAAAAAGTAAAGCATAGGCGAAATAAGACTACTTCTGGCACGTGAAAAAGAGACAGGGCATGAAAAGACAATTCAGCAGAAGTTGATGCTCGCACACGCTGTCAAAATACAGAATATTTACGTAGATGTGTGGCCCAAGTGGGAATGGTACTGACTTGCATGGTACAAGTGTGGGAGGATCTCACGTTTTCCTCTTCTTCTGGGCATCACACTTAGAATCCCTGTATAGGAATAGTGGGGTTCGTGCTCCTCACCTTCTGTTATACTGGAGTTCTGAAACATGGTTTCCAGGGCATGATGAATTTCTTTAAACATCGGTCGTTCACTGGGATTCCAGTTCCAACCTTAAAATTATAATCATAATCATGTCATACGCAATCAACCAGATTCAAAAAAAATTATCAAATGTAAAAAAAAAAAAGTAAGCATCACTTCTTACATTTTTTCATTAATTCATAAATGTTAGGTGGGCAGCCCTGAGGGCATTCCATTCGATACTCTGTTTCCAACATATGATACACATCTGTTAGTTCTACACCAGGGTATGGCGACATGCCACATGTTGCTATCTCCCACAAAAGAATGCCAAAAGCTTAAGACAAAGGAAAAAAAATTTAGTTGAGACCTTTCTTTTGCAAACTAGTACCACAATACTCCGCAATACGTGCAATAATACTCTGGCTATCTTACCCCAGACGTCAGATTTTGTTGAGAACTTATTGTACGCCAATCCTTCGGGCGCTGTCCACTTTATAGGAAATTTAGCACCTGCATGAGCTGTGTATGTATCATCTCTCATAAGCCTTGCCAACCCAAAATCTGCCACTTTGACCAAGTGACATTCCCCGACTAGACAATTACGAGCAGCTAAATCTCTAATTATTTCAACACCAAAGAGAAAATATTTCATTGAAAATGTACATAAAACGAAAGAAAAATATGTCACACAACATTAAACACACCTGTGAATAAAATTCCGGGCTTCTAAATACGCCATACCAGATGCAATCTGAGTGGCCATGTGCATTAATGTTACTGCAGACAAATCTTCTTTATTTGAATTCCGCAAATAATCCAATAAATTGCCATGGCTCATAAATTCGGTTATTATATAGAAAGGAGGTTCCCTGGTGCAAACTCCTGTAAATAGGAATGATAACATTAATGGCCCCCTGCTAATCAATGGCAACTTAAATTTTTAAGACTACAGTAGTGTCTGAATTAGCAGATAGTGGTTTTGAAATCTCCTTTCCCCGCCTATGGCAGGGTCGTGTACCCATATTGTCCCTATGAATGAACACAAGGGTGATACAGTATATTGGACAGTGATTTTCCGCAGCCGGTTGCCGACCACAGTTGCAACCCCTACGCTTATTTATCGTCGGTCTACTGTTGGTTTAGGCAACTCCACCGAGCTCCTACACCTGGAAATTTAGCCTCATCTACCTGTTGCATAGTAGAGAGGGTTCTTTGATGTGCAAATGTCATCGTACATCTCTTTCGCCTAAAAGAAGCCAACCCACCTCGGTCCAGTATCTAACCGAGAAACACTGACGCAGTTACCGAGCACGCTACCCACTGCGCCACCGGGGCTCCGTTTTGAAATCTCCAAGTTAGTGTGTCAAAAATACAGAACTGTAAATGCTTTAATATAAAAGAGTAATTCAGGAACTCTGTGATCACTCGTCGACAGATAACTCAAAATGTTACTATGATCAACATAACCTTCCCCCAGCACTAATCTCAAACATCCGCATCCAGTTCATTTAATAATAATAATTTACTAGATCCATCCGAGATGCCCTCAACTCCTAATCCCATCTGATAATCGTTATATTACTGTGAGATTAACACAAATACATTTTTTTAAAACTAATCGCTGTCTGCTGTGGGATTAACACAGAAGTGTTTTAGAAAGAATCCCAAATGTAAATAATAAATATTCCTGTCATGTTACTGCGGGAATCAACAAAAAATGCACTCACCTAACAGCTGAACCAAATTCGGATGTTTCATTTCCTTCATAATGGCCGCTTCTTCTAAGAAATCTTTCAACTGCATCGTATCTTCCTTTAAGAAAATAACTATTCAATTAAAATCTTGCAATTTATAACGATTCCGTGTCGTCAGTCAGAATAGTAAAAAGTACAGCGTAAATAACAACGGAATTAAAAAGAATAAAGATTTTTATGACAACAGAATTACTAACCTTAAGTGTCTTAACAGCTACAGTCAGATTATACCTTTTCCAAACAGCCTCGTATACATCGCCATACTGGCCACCACCGAGTTTGTGTTTCATTGTGATATCAGTTCTTTCAATTTCCCATTCATCAGGTTCAGGACTAAGAGCAAATACTGTGGGCTTATTTCTTTTGGGAGCTGGGTACAATAACATAGTAATGAGTCCATCCGACATGAGTGAATGATGGTGCACCAACTCTGCAAGGGTGTTGAATCGGCTCTCAGAAGTGACGTACACCTTGCCTTCGGAGTCTTCATTGATACGATAATGATAAACCCTTCCTTCGTAGCGTAATGATATAGACCTTTGCCCAGGGCTACTTTCGCTCTCCCGCACTAAGAAGCTGCCATTGATGCCACTACTTAATAAGTATTCCGCAGCATTACGAGAGATGGGGCCATGATACCACGAATGCTTCTCCAGACTGTTCACAGGGGTCACGTAGTTGCTAGGAACCCAACCAACTTGACCAGAACGCGAGCGTGCCTCGCACCACTCTCCAGTTTTGTTATATGACGTGACTCTCACCTGTTCACCTACACACACAACAATTAGGAATTAGTGCGTCCTAAACACTAAGTAAGTGTCCACACCAATGCCAAATATTTATATAAAGGGGGGGGGGGTCACACAAAACGTACCTTTCTTGAGGCTGAGTTGATTATCTCCACCAGCTTGAAAGTCGTACAAGGCGACAAAAAGCTGGGGATCGTCTTCTTCCTTTGAGAGAAGGTTCTCTTTAGATGTCCAACGAGATGCATTATCGAAAGGGTAGGCCAGTCCCGTAGGATCATCCACAAAATCGGGAATTTCTGGTAAGGGACGATTAAGTAGCAACGCCTCTGCAAAAACAAAATACAATAGATTAGAGGGGAAAACATAATTAATCCCAAAATAGAAAAACATATTAAGTATGGTTTATGATGATTGCATTGTAATTATCTATCGTCATCACCGTCTATGGCAGAGAAGGTGATCTACGAGCCAGTACATCTCCTAGGGCTTTCCTCATTCTAACGCAGAACCTAACTGCACTCTAACATGCCCTATGTTTCTTGGTCCTAAACACTTGTTTTTTTTTTCTGCATTTTCCAATTTCCTCTCTTATACCACCCAAAGAAATTATTATGCATCTAAAAGATTGAAAAAAAAGAGCCGCTTTTGAATGTTAACACTACCATGTGTTGTTCACTGCTGACGTTTAGATATCTTTCCTGTCAACAAATTGCATCACTACTGGAATAGATCCTATACAACCCTTAAGTTACTACTCGGACTCTTAGCGACAGACACAAATTTCCAGGAAAAGTACAGAGAATACAGAACTTGTTTGTCTGAAAATCACTCCATCAATCTCTAGGAAACGTTTTTTTTATTGCACTACAGCTCTCACATTCTCATCTCCCGCAAGTAGTGGGTGATGTGCATGTCTGATGACCTCTATTTCATGAAATGATTAGGGAATGGGAGTGAAGGGAACAGAGACAGAAAGAGAGGGGGGAAAAGCGTGAAGCAGAGAGAGAGAGAGGAAGGAGTTAAAACACAAAAATAACCTTTTGTAATTTCAAGATATCCACAAGCATTTATCGGCATTTATGAAAAAAAAAAAAAGAGTCGTCATAGGAAGCAGTAAAAAAAAAAAAGTTCAGCGACTTCAAATATTGATTATTTGTGCCTGTCCTTGATTGGATAACCAGCTAATCTCTCATACACGCAGACACTCAAGTGCAGTAAAGTAGATGTTCCTTCCATCTAAGCCAATATTAAATGCTTCAGTTTGGCAATAATGTGGGTGGATGGAACACTGAATCGAGGAAACACAACTCAAATAACGAAAGACGGTCAAATACAGAAAATGAAGAGAAGAGCAGAGGCGGTGAGAACGACAACACGATCGACATTTCCAGAGAATAAAAAAAAAATGGTGGCGAAAGAGATGCAGTTGCCATGGAAACTAATAACGGATGATGCCATTACAGGGTGCTCCCTGGTGCGCCACTTGGGAGTTGCAACTCGGTTCAAAATGCAGGCACAATCCTACCCTTTTACTTCAACATCTTCGGAATAATAAGAAGATAAAAAAAAAACACAATGTTTCTGTCAGGGAAACATTTAAAACGATGACAAGCTTTCATAGAGGGTTTCATAAAAGGTTTTCTACCCTCCAATTATTTCTGCATTCACGAAACGACGTTTAGCAAGGGTTTCTCCTTATAGAGAGACATCTTAAATGCCATGGAGACAAGAAGCGAACCCCGCTTGTAACACAATCAACAGGCATCTTCACATAGGCTGAAATGATAATACTATACAAAACGGTTGGGACAAGGGACGGATGAAGGAAGGAGGGAGAGAGAGAGAGAGAGAGAGAGAGTCAATTTCCTGCAATTTTCCTTTTTATAATCAAATTTGGTAGTCAGGAGTAGCAGCAACGAATGTGCGATTTTCATGAGCACGTGCCTGAAGAAGGATCGATTCTGCTCGAGGCCAATGGTTTAACATCAACGACTATCTGCAGATGTGAAGCAAACAAAATATGAATCAATTACCTGAGGCAGCAATTTCTGAACAACAAAATTTGGTACAGGAGAAGATACTGCGTTCATTTTAATCAAAAGCATCCCGAATATATATCAAATTGAGGCCCTCTAAGGGTAGTTGCAGGGGAACATCAAGACAGTAGCGCGCCATTATCCACGCGGGATGGAGTGCCAGAGAAAGGCCTTCAAAAGAGGACAAGGAGAGGGAATAATAAGAAATCCCCAGCATGCAACAAAACAATAAAACAGTGCAGCAGCAGCAGCATCAAAACACACATTTCTATCCACTTGGCAACTACATTAGCATTTTATTTAAATGGGACGGATGACAGCCCCCTCTTATTAATGACGTACATTAATATTATTGCTACAACTATTACTGTTGGTTGTCGTATACAAGGAAACATCTGCACCCCTCCACGTCCCTCCGGACCACTGTTATTCACTTTCCGCTGAGAAAGGGGAGAGGCAAGGAGAAGCAAGAGTCCCACCATCCTCTTCATTTGGGACACTGAAATAACGACAGTATACACAACAACAGGAACCGTTGATACCATTTCTCTAGCGGATCACATTTCTACCAAGTCGACATAAAAATGATGAGTCACAATTCTACGTATCCCAGGACAAGGAAAAAAATATATCCCTGCTTTAATTACCGTCCAATGACCCAACTCATTACTCCCCAAATTTTTTTTACTTAGAAACAAGCGCCTTGTCAGTTACAACGCAACAGAAGTTAAACCGTTAAATACACCAGGATTTTTAAACCTAAAACTCGTATGTAAAGATCATCATCGTACCCTCATCCCGTCTGTTGTCGGGTAGGGTCTGCAGGTTCCAGTCCTCCACTCCCGCCTATCTCCCACCAGGGCCTTTCAACAGCAAGTGGTCATTAGAGCCCCGCCCACGGCACAGTTCTAATGCAGAGCCTGCCCAGACACTATGTTGTTACGCCGATTTTTGGATATTAGCAGTACCCAGTGTTCACAAGCACTTACCCACGCTAGCACTATCTGGGATTGCGTTGCTTAACTTGAGTGATCAGACGAGAACTGGTGTGTCCAACGCAATACAGCCGCTCCCCCGTCCACCCCCACCCACGACCATATCCTTACGCACATCCTGCTCCCGCGTCTGCTTTGATCTCCCCCTGTCCCGAGTGCATCCAATAACCTGCTTCGGACCTAATCATACCACCCCTGCCCATACCACTTCAGTCTATTCTCATCTTTTCCGCGATGTTCCTTCACCCCCAAACCCCCTCTAATATATTCACTTCTAACTCACATGTAAAACTAAACCACCAAAAATAATTGAAAGGGAACCACTGAGGCACAGAGGCTCCAAGTTCGATACTTGATCGAAGTGGTTCGGCTTCTTTCGGGGAAAGAGGCCCCAATGCACATCCGTCGGATGTGATGTGAAGCCGGGGTCCCGTGTAGTGTGTACGATGTCACTAAACCTTAACCCTGTCTACATGCAGTGTATGGACCGGCAAAATTCTCCAGGTGCAGGAGCTCTCTCACCCTTGGCACCCGGGGAGGAGGAACGTGCCCCAATAAAGAAAAAGTAGGCCAACGATTAGGCAGCCGGCTGCCTAAAGATGCAGTCCAACAGATGGTCCGTGTGTCCCAATGGCATAAAAATGGGTACCCGACGCTACCAGCACCGATATTACAAGCAGGGGGTACTTCCTTTCAACGACACCAGAGGGAGGGCAAGTTCCTACACCTCTTGAACCGATCGACATGTACATTTCACTTTCTATGTAAAAAGGGCCTGTTCACAGCGCAGTTTTTGACATCGGACACGCCACCGATATATGCCTTGGCCAGCAATGAACCTCCAACCATGAGCTCATGAAATCACATGCTGGCCGTTGATGGTATTGCTTTAACAAATTGGATAGTGGACAATGCACTGACTCTCACAAGTGGTAAAATCGATACATTTTCCAGGTCATATATCAAGCAGAGACAGTAGTTCCGGCCCCGAGAGACTAATAAACATGACCACAAGGCAGACTTGGTAAGAAATTCGTCTTCGCAATCCAGTCAGCAACATGCTTTTTTACGTTTCTTCATGTTCTGCGTACGAACCCGCCTCGGTGACCCAGTAGGTAGTGCTTTCGCTACCTCCGTCAGTAGTACTAGGTTCGATCCTGGACCGAGGTGGGTTGACTTCTTTCGGACGAGAAGGGCCGCGAGGTCCCGTGTGGTGTTCGATGGCATTTACACGGCAACCCTCTCTACTGTACTACACAACAGGTAGATAACGTACAATTCCCAGGCGTAGGACCTCAGTGGAGTGCTCCAACGAACAGCAGACCCACGATAAATAAGCATAGGGATTGCAGCTTTGGTCGGCAGCCAGCCGCGGAAAAATACCGTCCAATATATCATCCGTGTGTTCATTGTGAGGGACAAGATGGGTACTCGACCCTGCCATAGGCGGGACAAGGGCTAGGAGGTGGTTTTTGAGTACAGAAGAGGTTCATTTACGAGCATTGTACACATTGCACACATTACGCCACAGTACCGCGATTTTCCTTCTCATACCTGACGAAAAGTGTTTATATGGTCATTTTGGCCAGGATCGAACCAGCATCCGCAGACTCAAAGTGAGGCGTGAGGCATCCACACTGCACTCGATTTCAACGTTCAGTTTGAAGGAGGAGCAAATGACATTGGAAACCCACACAATCAGACGGAAGATGTGCTCTCGGTCACTCTCCACCCCTTCATCGGAAAGAAGACCGTCGACCTTGGCCAGTGACAAACCTGCATTCTTTAAAGTCAAGCGACAAGAACAATCTGCCACTTGAGCAATAGACATGCGGAGCAGATGCTCACGGTACCTCGCCAACAGACTGCATAGTTTAGAAGGATAGTGGACAATCCTGAATCAGATGGACTCCGACATCAAAATAGTTCAACAACCCCGATCTCAACGTCAATTGCGGCTTTGATGCTCATACTTAAATCTGGGTTACCACTTGCGGTTGACCATAAAGTCTCTTCTTGACAAAGTGGTGAATATGTTTTTTTTTTTACAAAGATCACTCTATCGTAAGCTTTGTCAACATCTTAAAAAACGACTTTGTTATAATCCTAGGAATTTTCACAGCAATTCGCAATACAACAAAATTGTGTTCCAGGGGACCTCCTATATAACACCTGAAGCTATAATTCCATATTCCATTCAAAGATACAGTATTACGGTTATCCTGCTTGACATTGCGAATCCATGATTGGAGGTTGTTCGATGCCGATCGAGCCATTTTTGTTGCCCTTCAACTACAAAGGTCATGAGAACCCCATCCACTGCGTAGTTTTAAGGCAGAGACCGCAGAGGCACTACGCCGTTACGACGATTTTTGGGTATTAGCAGTACGCAGTGTTCTCAAGCGGTCACCCATTTAGTACTAGCGGGAGTTGCGTTGCTTAACTTCAGTGATCAGACATGGACTGGTGTGCCCGATGCAATACATGGACTGGTGTGGTCCGCTCATCGAGCAAGATGTCCTCCTCCGTGGTTACTACACCGCTGCATGGAATAAAATTTAGGCGCCTACGAAAAAAATAGGCCAAATTTAAATTAGCAAGAAGTTATATTAATAGAATTGGATCAGCAGCCGGCACCTTTACTATACCACCCAACAGTTCACACGCGTGTTTTCCTATTCCGATAGTACCCGATGGGACAACGGGTATCCGAACCAAGCCAGAAAGGGGGTGGCGAAGGAATTAGAAATACAGACGCGGGCACCCCACGTGGGAATTTTGCCTCCTCTACCCGTTGCATAATAAAGGGTTCTTGGACGCTGAAATGCCATTGCACGCCACACGGGACCTCGTGGGAGCGCCAAATTGCGTTGGACACACCAGTTCTCGTCTGATCACTGAAATTAAGCAACGCAACCCCAGCTAGTGCTGACATGGGTGGCTTCTTGGAAAAACTGGGTACTGCTAATAATAATAATCGTTGCATTAGTGTAGTGTCTGTGTGGTCTCTGTAGTATTAGAACTATCCAGTGGACGGGGCTCTAGTGACCTTGTAGTTGAAGGGCCCTAAAACATCAACAAACAACAAGGGACCTCGGTTTTACTTCTAATCCGAAGAAAGGCACACCCGGGGCCTGTTTCTCTCTCCCTTTCTCTCGAAAGAAGCCAATCCACCTCGATCCAATATTGAACCTAGAACCACTGACGCAGTACCTCCTGCGCTACCCAGGCGGTTAAGGAACAACGCAACAACTTCAGGGGTTAAAAACGACAATCCAGTCACTTATTCCATCTAAGATTAGCTTAAATCTGCCATCACTTGGTGTTGTAAAGCAAAACCGTCGCCTTACGTCATCACGTTATTCAAACACAAATATCTGCATCAAGTTGAATTAAGTTGAATCAAGTCGTTGCCAACCTTTTCAACTTACGCAGCACGCATTAATATTATGAACTGTACCCACACTTTCCTTATATTATGATGTAAGGGGGGGCTTCCTTTTCTTTCACCCTTACCCAATGTCCCATCGTAGCAATCAAAATTATTTTCAGCAGGGCGTGTGCGTGAATCATCCCATCTTTATTAGTCCAGTTCATTCAAGATGATGGATGGGCAATCTTGAACAGTTAAATGCAAAAAAAAAATCAACTTGCTCTCACTTTCCCCTCAACCACTAAACTTCATCTTCATCCGATTATTTCGCTGAGAATTGTCCATTCAACGTTTCCCTATTTTAAGCAACACGAGGCAGGACACCAATGACCCTCGATCGATACCAGACAATGGCCTCTATTCGACACATTCATTACAACACAGCAGATGATCCAACCGATGGCGACCTTCTTCTCCGGACTAATTACGGCGAGAGAGAGAGAGAGAGGAGGGAAGCGAGGTCGACGTCAACGCTGGACACACCACCACCCTCACTACAAAATTATAGGGCGTCATGCTACTGCAAGACAGTTCCAGGAAGACGTACGAGGAAAATGACCAACTGAACAGCAACAACCCCCAGAACGGGACATTTTCCAATGAAAATCCCTATTCTAGACAGGAGATGCAGTGGGAGGAGAGGTTAAATTAAAAACGACACTCAGATCGAAGAGCAATAAAATGTCTCCCCCCTCAACTCATTCACTAACGACCGTTAATGGACAACACCCTGAGGTGCTTCGGTGGTCACGCTTCGCATACACACCAAGAATCTAGCTGCTAAATGAGGCAATGAAAAAAAAAGGGGTATATCTAATGGATAAAATTTATTAACCGAAACTCCAGCATACACACACTTCCACTTCACGAAAATTCATTGACTGAAGGAAGTTGGGACAAAGACTACGGGGGTATCCCAAACAAGTAGGAGGTGGAGCAGTGCGACAAAAGTCTGCAAAAATATATAGGACATCAAAAGTTAACACTTCTAAGGGGAACAAGATTTGGCATGCCCAAGATTTTAGAGCTCCTAGTTTACTTATAATATACATTTGTCGCATAAAGTTCCCCTCCACCCTCCCCTCTCTCATTCCCTTCTTCCCTCATCATAAAAGTCTAGATGTGCCCTTTGACCCACTCTCACAAATTTAGAGTGCTTGAGATTTCACTGATAAAACCCTCCTCTTCCTTCACTTCACAAAGCACACATCCACAATCAACATGCTTGAGAACATCCACTGGCATCTCTCGCCCCACCCCAGGAGACATGCAAGCAGTCAGATGATATTGATACTCTGATTTTAGAGCCCTTAATAATGAAATAGGGGGATGATGACTGTTCTCCTTTAATAAAATCGCGTTGTTGTTGATGAAAACGCTTTGTCAGAATCCAAATCGACCACCGTGCAACTCAATGACAACGACAGTTCTTTTAATACCACAGTGACATCACAAAAAAAAGGCAATCACTACACCCTTTCAAACACCTCGGTCAAATTAATCCAGCGAAATAAAAAAAAATTTAATCCAACATTAATCTTTCTCAATAGGTTTATTGCACTTTATCCATAATCGATCGATAGTGTCGGGTAAAACATAACGAAGAAACCAACTTGTCCGTCAACTTATATTAGAAGACCATCCTTTACTTGCATCCAACTGGAGTTGATGACCACAACATAACCATAACCCCAAACCTTTTTCTGCTTTTGGCAGCGTTAAATACCCATGTGTCCGGTTGGAATCTGGAACACGGGGGGGCATGAGCTGTGTTCTTCCACAGTGGTCTGTCAACTTAATGCTGCAACCACTTGCATATCTAACTTCGGCATTATTTAATTAACAACGCCAAGGAGGGGAGGGTGTGTCCACATGTGGTCATGGTTCCTTTACAGAAAGAGATACTTTACAGTACAGTGGAGAAACCGCTCTACTTCCTATCCGAAGAAAGGAACACTTGAGGTTCCCTTCTGCCCTTCACACCCTTCTCATTCCTCAACCAAGATTGACTTCTCAACCATGGACCCACCGAGTCGAGTACGTTAACCAATGATTTACCGAAACCAGATTTCAGCAAACGAAAAAAACAACTCCTAACCTTCCCCTAACAATTCGCCCAACTAAATGGACGGTAGCTGACCAAAGCTGCAACCCCTATGCTTACTTAGCGGCAGCATGCTGTAGGTTGGGGCACTCCACTGAGCCCCTACACCTGGCAATTTGGGCTCATCTACCCGTTGCATAGTAGAGAGGGTTCTTTGACGTGGAAATCCCATTGTGCACCACACGGGACTATCGCCCGAAAGAAGTCAACACACCTCGATTAGTATCGAACCTGGAACCCCTGACGCAGTAAACCGGGCACACCACCTCCTGCGCCACTGGGGCGGATCTAAAGATTTAAGCAAGTGAAGCAAGGCGAAAATACCTCAACTGGTGTTCTCCTTGCTGTTCTGTCGTGCCCACATCTATCAAGAATTATTAAAGACATTAGTAAAAGCAACTCCTAACTCTTACCGTCTATGGCAGGGTCGGGTACCCATCTTGTCCCTCTGAACGGACAAACGGGAGTATAATATGCCCTATCTACCCATTGTATAGTAGAGAGGGTTCTTTGACGTGCAAGTGCATCGTGCACGACATGGGACCTCGGTTTTTACCTTCTCATCCGAAGGAAGGTGCACTCAGGACATCTCGGGTCCATGACATCGCTAGCAATTTTAAGTGTACACATAAGAGTGGATGCATATTTTAATAATAGGGTCAAGTCCGTGGTGGGTCAAGGTAACATCGAGACTGCATTTCGTCAACACAAGAACAGGGTTGTCCAATGATGCCTTATACTTGCTATGTAACACCTAACGTTACCATCCCCAGTTTTGGTTTACACGGCGTGCGGCCCGCAATCTGTTCTTGGAGCAGTTGAATGGACCACAATAACAAAAAGGTTGGACAACCCTGCTCTACAAAGTCACACTTCATTGCACCTTTGGTTATCAGTCAACACCAGAACGAATACATATTTTTCGAGAGCATCACATTTCTACTTGAAACACACATGAAGTTTTAAGATCAAAAGTTCACTGAACACAGAAGCCAAATAGACTCCATGCTGTTTTAACCCCCTCAAAAAACCCCAAGAACTTTGTCTTTATATACTGCATATCCATGCCGAACATCTTAAACCACAAAGAAGGAAATGTGCCTGTGTGTGAACTACTTCATGAATGTTTGACGAGCATTGAATAAGATGTTGACACAAGCAAGGGGTTACGGACATCTGATCCACAGAAGAAAACGATAATATCGATCACAAACGTTTTCATATTTATTTCTCGCTTAAACTAAAGAAATATAGTAAAGGGAAAACGGAAGAGAAAGCAGAGAGAGAGACAGAGAGGACAATGGATTACTGCAATCCGACAAATCCCTCATGGCACAATAAGACAACGACGAACTCTAGTTTTACACCTTATATATGTTTTCTGTCACACGATTGCAACGAGAGCCCAATCCATTCAATAAGTGTGGACAAGGGCGACCTCCATCTACTTCATACCTACGTTCAACAATGACTCAACAACAACTACTGTAATTTTAAAAATTGAGTGAGCATTTTTTTTTTTTTTGCGCCGACCTCAAAATTCCTTGAAAATCACGGCGTTACAAATCCCCAAGTGGCCTTGTTAATCGAAGAGTTATATCGAAAGAAAATAATGTGGGGTGGGGAAAAAAATGCGACATTACAATCTCATTCAGCAATGGACGGGTCTAACAACATGTGCCTATCACTACCACCCAACAACCAAAACCAGCCCATGAAACTGTGCCAGAGAAATGCATTTCAATACTTAACAGCCATGGTGGCGTGAAGAGGGGAGGAGAAGCTAACTAGGTGTGTCCATTACGGGGATGCAAGGTAATGGAAGCAACCCGGGAGAAAGGACAAAGCAGACGTGGGAGCAGATTGTACAATGCGATATGGTAGTATGAGGAGTGGATGGAGGTAGCGGAGGGCCAGAATCTGCAAACCCACCCTGCCACAGGCTGGATAAGGGTATGGCGATGAACTGTAATGGTAGCATCCAAAAGATACAACGTGATTTTACTTTCTTTTTCGTTTCATTGGTGTACTGACATAGGTGGCCGCTTGGGAAAACTGGGTACCGCTAGTATCCAAAAATCGTCGCATTAGTGTAGTGTCTGTGCAGTCTCTGCATCAGAACTACATAGTGGACGGGGCTCTAATGACCTTGTAGTTGAAGGGCCCTAAAACACCAACAACAATTTACACCCGTAGGTTAAGGCATGTTTAACTACTATCATTTAGTAATTTCATTCATTAATTGTTTAGTTTGTAAAGGCCAAGAAAGGTCATATAAATTGCAACAACAGGAGTTAAGTTTATGCTAGTGTCTTTCATTTTACTAACACACAATGTCGCTTCAGTTATTTAACATTACACTCTTATCAAAGTTTATTTAATTCTCCAAAAAATTGTATTTATATCTGCATATTAATGTCGCCTATTAAACTGACACAAGTGGTACTTCAAAAGCATTTTTAATTTTATCACAAACGTTCACGTGGAATACCATGCTTATACGTAAGATATCAACATGCCATTTGACGTTTTCTTGGGATCTAAAGTACCCGACATGAATAGCAAGTTATCGTTAGGAAAGTCATTCGATCCCCACCCAATTGAATGATATTTAATATATTTCAAGTACGATATTACTTCAGTATTTGAGAATAATTTCAAACTATCCATCGTTTTAGATAGCTCTTTGCAATTTCATTCAAATGAATTTCCTTGGGGTTACAACCTAGAGAATAAAGAACAAATAATCTTCATGAATAAAAATTTGAGGGAAAAAAATCAATATCATATGTGTTTCTACTACGTCAAACCTAATTTTAAACTTTTGTAGCTGTTCACCTCCAACAATCCTGTTTCAACTTGTAGTACACATGGCTTAAAAAATAGTTGCAACTTTTAAACTGCCACCTGTGTCATTGGATGAAATCATTAATTCAACCGTCTTTATTTTGTGGTGATTACCTTTTAACGAGTTTGAAGGATACGTTGTTCTTTGTATTTTCTGTTCAACTAATTTCGGCTCGCAACAAGGCAATACTGTACTAGAAAAATATATAGTTTACAACATGCAACGATTAGGTAATATTAACATGTCTGTCAGCGCTCCTGTCAACGTTTTGAGTTTCTCCTCGTCAAAATGAGTAACAGAACATAGTAAAGATTATCACTTCAAATTCGTCTCACCAATTACCATGAAACCATTAGTTATCAAATTTTCATTAATCTAGTAGCTCGCTTTCCCCAGTGAGTCACTGACCTTCTTTCAACCTTATCCCTTGCAATCACAGTCCTAAAACGTGATCTTGACACCCACCATTAACAAATTTCAGAATACACTGGTGGGCGACGAAATAATTGGAGAACAACTACAACGGTCGCCCTAATCTACCTCAAAATTATAATTACTAAAATATGGCAGCTGTTAGTCATCCCTATTCAGGAATGAATCAGGGCTAGAATTCATTTGACTTTAACAGGTCAATCATCTTTAGGTCGTCCAGTTCTAAGTCTCCAAAATTTCTACTGTCAAGCCTGGTCTAGACAACGAAGAAATAACTAAGGGCATTTTCTTAACATTTCAGTCAAAGACTGCATTTATTACCTTTCCAAAAGACAAACTAACTGATGACTAATTGGTGAACCTAGAGAGACTGAAAATGAACTCTTTATATCTGCCACCAACGCAAATTTTTCATAAAAGTTGAACACATGAAATCAAGTATGCGGGGCAGTATCTGACTGAAGAAGTTTAGAGATTTTTTCAAAATCACAATGTCTTCAGGGAGATACCATCCAAGTCACTAACCTTTCAAACTCGATTACATTTTTACATTTTTGAAAGACTGTGTCATTCTATGTAGCTCTTTTTTTCCACGTTACACAACATTTATTTTGGAGAGCTTTGAAATTAGGCATCCATCACATGATAGTTCTTGTGATAATTTTACAAGGATGGGTAATAAAATTCGTGTTGCTACATTTTCCTTAAAAATCCTAATAAAAGCCAATGTATAAAAAAAAGTATGTCAGTCTATCGCTATGATTACGTACGAAAAATACTGTCACAGGAATCCGTTTTAAAGATCTGTCCTCAACTTCCTTTCTTTAAACTAAATCATTTTTGTTGCTAGAGCGATCCCGTCAGTCATGATGCACTAAAGGGAATAAGAATTTGGAAGTCACAAATATAATCAATGAAATATTTCCTACTTCACCTCTGGAATTATCTTTTAATAGATTGGACAGGATGAAGAATATAATTCATTTCGATTGTGTAGTCCAGACACACAAGTCACATGGTAGCAATAATTAGATGACGATAGTAGTCCCAACTTCCTGAACGAGGAAATCTAACAAACGCATTTTTATCGACAAACACAGCTGCCGAGGAAATATGACTGTTTAGAACTTCTTAATGGAAGAAAAGGAGTCCAAAAAAGTGGTGTTAAATGACCATGATCTCCTAATCTGAATTTTTATCTAAGACAACTCTGCCTAATGTCGGCAATGAAATGACTTCCAACTATATTATATACACACATGCATGTTCTAATAATAATAATAGGATAATTACAGTTGTTGATGGTCTTTGGTTAGACCCAAATGAATAAAATTATTCCTTCCAAGGAAAATGACAACGTTCAGCAAACCGCTTATTAGCTAGTACAGACTCGTCTTCAAAAGTCTGGAGAACAGTCTTGACTCTTTCTTTTTAATATTCATCGTGGAGTTACTCGATATGAAAGAATTTATGTTCATAATATGATACCCTTCAGATCTATTAAAGATATGCCACTGAAGCATCAATGGACGGGCATCTGTGATTAATACAGTATCCAGTATTCCGGTGATTACTTACCTACCTCCATCATCCACATCCATTCATTTCATATCACATAACGGATTGTATACATTCAGAACGATGAATTATAAAAAATATATCTTACCATTATGCTCAGTAAATACATTTGCTGATGGAACTGAAACCCGTAGTAAATCTTTGCCTAGTCTACTACGGCTTGGTTTTCCCGACTTTGCAGTGATTCCTCCACCGCCAGGTCGACTTTCTTTGCCTTGTTGAGCACCCATGTCATACTTTGGCCATAATTCGACCAAATTCACAAGTCACCAATGCTTCTACAGGGGGTTTTACTGAACACCATCCATCACTGAATCAGCAACGGATTTGTAAAACCAGATCTTAAAAGCACTAAATGTGTTATGTCGCTACCGTATTCCAGCATATTTCTTCTTCACGGGCAGCCATTTTAAAATTCATCACTTAGGCCACAGCACAGAACGACTTTCAATTCTTAAAATAATTCTGATAATTAAAAATAAATATCCTAAATATACGTGTGATAGTTTTTAAACGTAACTGACTACATTACGATGTCTTTTTCCGCCCATTTTCTAACACATACAGCACATAAATCATGCATTTACACTAACTTGAATCGAAAACGCACACATAATAGGCGGTGGATTCGGTCGCTCCACAATCACCCGTAGGAGGGCGCCACACAACATTCGAACGAAGCACCAGCGCTACCTCATTTGCATTTTCTCAGGCTGTTGAAAAACATTCCTTCGTCGTCTACATGTTGAGTTATTCGTGATAGATTTTATTGAATTGATTGGCTTAATAAAATTTAATGTTTTTTTATCTAATACGGAAGATATATGTCAATGGTATATAATTGTTATGTCGATAACGGCAGACTTTCACTTAGGTGCCGTTTTCGGTCAATACGCATCTGCATTACGAATCAACATTTGTTTCGCAGAATGTTTATGTAATAATCTAACGAACTTTCGTAATCAAACCGAAAAGTGTTAAATATTCGGGCCATGTGGTTATAAACCAATTCTAAACACATTTTCTGATAAGTGCAAGCCTTAAAAGTAAGTCAAGTAGAGCTCTGCGCAGCAATAGTACACATGGGTTTTTAAATACTACTTTCACTACGACAGGGAGAGTAGAATAACCCTTGTAGTTCAATAATTTGGTTGCTACGGAAACCTAGTGATCATATATTGGTAAGTTGTACTATATATTGACTAGCATCTGAATAATTAACTGCGTCAGCATGGTTTTATTAAACCGTTATCGTAACTAAACAGTATTACCAGTTCCTGTATATAGCGGATTAGATTTCATACTTATCAAGATATTTTCTCGAGGTATGAACTCCTTCAAACACAATGTATGATATTAATCAATTAGAAATTCAGCAATAATTCACAAGCACATTACTTTATATACAACTTACAACTTTTCTTGTTGCTTAAGGTAAAAATAGCTTTAGAATGAACTGTCATATATTGCTGTAGCATGAACTGCATTTAAAAACAGGAAATTAGTCATATGCACTAAGAACGTGTATTTTATTTGCATTCTCTTATTTTCTTGGAATTTTTAATTTAACTTGATAAGCACAGACCCATCGAAATGCAATAAGTCATTAGGCCAGAAACTGCTTCATACACTGTACATTTAGTGGAGTTGCCTGGCAAATGATGGCATTGTGACACTTAGTTTTATATAAGTTCTTTAAGATGTGTAATTTTATGAAAATAAATTTGTGTATTTCAGTATGGCAAACGAACAACTGAATGAAGAAAGTCAAGAAATGCCGTGGTATTGTTGTAATAAGAAAGAAGCAGCTGACACCAATTATAAAGCGAAGCTGGAACATAAATTGTTATTGGTAATACAGTAATAAAAATGTTGACTTGCAAAATTACTGTATAGCATCAATTCACAAAAGAAATTAAAGGTTAAAAATTCATTTTAGGGTAAACAGGATCCAGAGCCCATTTTTGATTTGACGGATTGTAATTTAAGCACTGTAAATAAGTTTTTTTTTCTTTTTCATTTAACTAAATTTTGACAATTGGATACAAGTTTAAAGGTATGATTTGTACGAAAATTTATAGGTGCCTTCAGGTCTTTATTCGTGGTGCAAAGTTTGCAGAAAAGAATTGCTTTTACTGCAGAACAATAAATTAAAATCACTAAATGGCGGTGGACAGTTGAAGGATTTGTATTTATTGAGGGTACGTTGATATTAGTTAGTACTGTTGACTTTTAAAAAAATAATTTGGTTTGACTAAGGTAACTAGTGTAGCAACTCATAATAATAAGTATATTTCAAATTAAGGTGCTGGATCTTCACAACAACAGGTTAGCGCAGCTACCCAATGAAATAGACACTATGACCAATTTGGAGGTATACATTTTTTTGGATGTCATTTTTACAGCTGAAGTTCTTATTTATAATTTTTAGTCGTAAGTCATGATGAATTTTATATTTTTAGGCTCTTTATCTACAGTTTAACCAACTAAAAAGTCTGCCAGATACATTAAAAGGATTAAAGAATTTGCAGGTGTTGTCATTGAAAGGTAAGCAACATTAATCATTCAGAATTCTCCTCAAAATCAATCTAACCACGTGCTATTGATTTCTAAAAGGTAATCCGCTTAAAGCTTTTCCGGAAACGCTTTGCCACATGTCAAAACTTAGCAAATTGGATATCTCTGCCACGTTACTGAATCGGCTACCTACGTCATTATGCAATACACATTCACTTACGAAATTAATTGTAGACGGAGAAAATTACATTTTCCCTCCCAAGGGTACTGTATAGCCTTTATAAATTTTAATATTTTCGTTAAATTTTTATAAGCTTACAATATATTTGTAGATATTTCTGTTCTTGGATGGCCTAAAATTAAGGAATACTTGTGTAAAGGTATCAATATTTTGAACTGCGATCAAGTCAAGTTATTTCGTAGGAGGATGGAGTGTTTGTAAGAAAAAACTTATTGTCTTATTAGAGTTCGGCACCGAATATCTACCACCAGTACATGAAAATGAATGCCAGTTTTCGTTGGAGTCCATCACTTCCTACAAGAGTACAATGGTGGTTATTCCCATTTTTTTACACCCATAGTTTGCAAATCAGTAAATAAATCTATTGAAATTTTTCTCTTTAAAGATATTTTTGGGTTTATTTTAATTTTTCTTGATTTATTTCGTTGATTTTTCTCAAAAGTTTCATTTAATTTCAGGATAACTGGAATAAGGCACCAGCAATGCAGGCATTGTTTTTAGTTTTAATAGATTCTTTAAAACTTAAGTTTTAGTAATAAGCATGTTAATTTTATGTTCTGCACTAACACACTCTAACCTTAACCCATTACTTTTGGTACTTGACTATCACGTATGCTCTTCCCGTAGAAATTCATATTAAAATGTCTTGAATTAAACATATTAAAATTATTTTCAATAGGATCATCAACAACAGGCCCGTGTGGAAAGTGAGAAAAGTTTGCAGGCCCTTTATGATAGCCTATCCAAGCTAACTGTAGAATCGCAACATCAAAAACATTTACTTTATAAGGATGTAATGCAGGTTAGTTGTTTCCCCACCTGTGTTTACAGAATGTCGGAATATTTTAAATTGGTATCACTCATGATGTGTAAGCACCAAGATCGATTAGACGAGGAATTATCAACGGCGCAACATAAGAAGAACGCAGATAAACAGAAGTTATTAGTTGACTTGTATGAAGGTAGGTAATTAAATTAATATCTGTGCTATTAGCAGCACTCATTAAATCACTCGCATATTTTTTTTCTACTTTCTACAGTCGAAAAACACTCAGGTGAAGCAATTGAACAGTTGTTAAAGATGAATAGTTCGCGAATAAATACTGATGCACTGCTAGAGGAACTAGAGAAAGAAAGGCAAGGTTAAACGAGTGTTAAGCTATGTTTACATTTTTCTACTGAACACACTCGCACATCCAAAAACGCCAGAACTTTTCGTTTCAGGATTGAATTTGAAAATTGTTTTATGACTATGCAAAATGAAAATGTAGTTTTGCGTAGAAAAGAAGTTTTAGGTAAGCAAAGGGTTTGGTTATGTAATAGTAACATTTTGAATATTTACTACAATTTTAAGAAACTTTCTAATTATAGAGACCATGGAAATCGCTTTAGAAAATGAATACCAAAAATATCTACGGAACATAAGCGAGCAGGATCGCATAGATATGACTGCAAAATCGCAACTGGCGTAAGTATGCTGTAATAATCACCTATAGTGATAATGTGGATCCTATTATAAATGTGAATGGATGCATTTCATTGTTAGGGACTTTGACTATGATCAAAAGATGTTTAAGGTCCTGAGTCAAACTGATGAAGTTCAAGGGATACTTATTAAATCACTGTTAGAAGAGGAGGAGTATCAAAAGAAAGCGTTTGCTACAATGATGATGAAAAAGGATAACGAATATAGAGCATTAACAGAGCAGGTATTATAATCTTCCTAGTAATAAATATATTATAATAGTCTTTAATAAGAATGTAATGTTGCTGTTTTTGTATGAAAATGACTAAAAGATTTGCGTAATCGAAAATGAGCTTCTAAATCTGACTTATTTGGAACTCAAAAAACAACACTTACGGGTAGAATTTGAAAAAGTGAGTCAACCAGAGTGAAATGGTAGCTGGGTTAATATCGTGTAATTTATTATTACTATATGTATTTTCCAGACGGTGTTAGAAGAACAAAGAGAGTTACTGGCTCGTCTTTTAATTTATTTATTGGCTCAAAAGGATGATAGGAAGCGAGAATTTGAAAAAAGACTGGTATATCATCTGTAATATCATCTTGTCGTTGCATTAAGTGAATTAATATAATAATATTGTATTATCAGAGTGAAATGGAAGCAATGCGACAACAAGAGCAGGTAGACTTCTGGTTACTTCAGTGTCAGAGACTGATGTCTAGCAAGCCCGACCAATTAAAGCAGCAGGTAATTTCTGTGTTTATATATTTTATAAAGCCTGCTTCTAAAATGTTGACTAATTAACATGTATTGATAGGAAAAAATACTGGATGAACAGGTCAAACAGGTGTTAGAAACAGCTGGTGTGCCGGAATACATTTCATTATTTGCAAGTTCCAATATTTCGATGACTGAGTTGCAGACAATGACAGAAAATGACTTGAGAAGAGTAATATCTTGTGTAACATCATTTCTGCTTCCAAAAAACAGAAGACATTCTTGATATATTTCTTATAGCTCGGACTACATGATGCTGCCACACAACAGGCAATTCTCAAGGCTGTAGAAGACAGTAGTATAACTGTAGCTGCAAACAGAAGTGACGTGCTTACACCTTCAGCACCCCCTCGTCCAGAACATCAACAAGAATATCTGCGTTCACACTTTGAAACTGAATGTGTTGTTTGCATGGAAAGAGGGGTAATACATCCTCATTATCTCCAATTTCAAGTTCGGCCCCAGTGACAGTAGTAATATCTTATCCATTTTTTTTCCTCTTTTCAGTGTACTGCATTATTCTTAAACTGTGGCCATGTCTGTTGCTGTGACCAGTGTGGCCTAAGTCTCAAAAACTGTCCACTCTGCAGAGCAGAAATTGAGCAACTACTATCCATACCTCAGAACAGAAGTGCATTAAGTCACAAAATGAATATTTTATAATGTGAATTGTTTTTAAATTTGACTCGAAATGAAAATACTAGGTTAATTTCATTAATGAATGCTAACCGATTCATTGTTTTCCTATATACTGGAACATGTTTTATTAACTTAAAGAAACTGCCTAATTGATCATTGACTTATTTGTGGAAATTAGGTAAAATGTTTCACAAAACAAACTTGGAGGTGGCATCTAATGTCTTAACTGTTTTTCATCTAGATACATTTTTAACATAACTTCTTAATTATTCAGATTCTTTATCACTTTTATACCATTTTGCTGCTTTGAACACGTTTTGTCATATTTACTTAATCATTAATTATCTTTTAACTGTGCCATATCCATAAGATCAAATCATATTAAATACTGCATCTACATATCTCTTCAATTTAAAATTTTCCAAAATATTAATAAATACCTTGTTAGAAGTATTGTAACGAACTATTAATCTGAATGTACAAAAGGCATCGCGGATTTCAACGATTCTTTAGATGAATACTCAATCGCTTTGTGAGAACATAAAGCAATTTATGCATTTTCCTCCTCAGATTCTTCATTTTCATCCTCACCACTTTTGGTCACATCTTCATCCATATTTTCTACTTCTTCTTCTTCACTTTCTTCTTCGCCAGGCTTTTCCACCTCTCCTGCAGTCTGTTCAGTAACAGTGGCCATTTTATTTTTCTTTCTTATTTCCGAAGCTTCTTTCTTTCCTTTAAGCTCTCTTCGAAACACTTCTAAACTTTCTTTTAAAGGCTCAACAAATTTTTCAAATTCCATATCTTCCATAGCTGCCAGAACATCTTGGCCAGTAAGTGTTTTTCTTTTTGATTTCATAGCAAAATTGTTAGCACTATTAATGAAGATAGCATGAAATTTTTGATTAGGCCAAACCAGGATTTTGAAAGCAACTCGATATTTCAACTGCTGCGTAGATGGCTACGTAGACTTACCATGAAGTAGCAAATAATACGAAGACACTTGCTGCTTTGGATATTGCAGCTCTGGCTTCTTTTGACACATTGACTCCATCAGGCAACTAAAAAAAAGTTCATTCAACCTATGCGATTTTATATACTTCATGAAAAGCAACGCCTAACCCTTTCCCCGCCTATGGCAGGCTCGGGTACCCATCTTGTCCTCTGAATGGACGCAAGGGTGACATATTGGACAGCGTTTTTCCCCAGCCGATTGCCGATACAGGGGAACATAGAGTGGTCTACATTTGAACAAAGACAAGTGAATAGTAAGTTGACATACTTACGCAGGAAATGGGGGCTACATAAGAAAAAACCACTACGGCAGGTTAATGCATGGGTAAACAACATGAGGGTGTCAACCAACTGGGTGAGTTAGAGTTAACTGGATAATGGAGAGCGGCATAACACTGCACCCTGGGGAGGGTGAGGAGAAGGCAACAGCAATGCAAAAGAGGACAAAGCAAAGGAATGGGGGTTACGTCAGTGGCGACAGGGCATTAAAAAATGCTGACGGGTATAGGAACAAGCTTAAGATAGAGAGGGAGATAATTTATGACAATACGTGTGAGAGCTCAAGGGTTGGGTCACTGGAGACGAAACACAGGATTGCAAAGATCACAAGCGGAGAGGTCTGTGGATTATAGCATAGGTATACCTATAAAATATCCAACACTGCACCCAGATGCACCACAGCAGCAGGGGTTGGGGAATGCCTACATTGGAAGAGGTCCTGAGATGGTGGAGCAGCTAAAATGGGTGCGAATGACAAATGTGTTGCTAGGGTGCTGGTGAAGATCTAGGCATATGCGGCTAGCATGAAAAACTTTACTAGCACGGTATCCGTCACAACGGATTACATATTCATATACAGTACTACGTTACTGCCATTTATACAGGGCCTATAAAGTACTTGAATTCTACTACTTTTGAAATCCGTGCTTTCTCATATAATTATTTTATGACAGTACTGTACTAATTAATTTGAATTACCAATTCAAATACATAATACGAAGTTTCAACTTACCGCTTCTTTGACAATACGACTTACAACTGCAGTAGGTAAGTTTAGATCTTCAGGTCTTTCTGCCATTGTATGTATAATGAAAACGCTATTTAAATTTCAAAAATATGACTTCTGAACTACATGTTAAATTACCGTACTTATTTCAAATTTCGAATAGATACAAGCACCATTAATAAATAACGCAAGTCAACTTCCCGCGTCAAGTAAACTCTCTGGAATCATGGGATACAATTAACGTCATGTGACTACAACTTCCGGTGTAGACGACGTTGTGTTCGCCAGCACGTAATAAATTTGCATCATCATCATAATACCCTTATCCCGTCTGCAGCAGGGTCGGGTATGCGGATTTTAGCCCTCCACTCCACTCCCGTCTGTCTCCCACCAGGTCGCCGTCCACCCCACACAGTGCCATGTTCCTCCGGACAACCTGCTCCCACGTCTGCTTCAGTCTCCCCTTACTCGGGTGCTTCCAACCACCTGCATTCCTGAAATGCACCTAACGATCTCCTCCTCCACTCTTCTCAGTACGTGTCCATACCACCTCAACCTACTCTTTCCCATTTTTTCCGTGATCGCCCCCATCCCCAGGTTACCTTTAATATACTAATACGAAAACCCGCACATATACCGTAGCATGTGTTTGTTTCGTTGGTGTTTTAGGGCCCTCCAACTACAAGGTCATTAGAGCCCCATCCTCTCCGTAGATTAATGCAGAGGCCGCACGGACACTACACCAATGCGGCGATTTTTGGGTATTAGCGGTACCATCTTTTTTTATTTACATTTCTGCCATTCTCTGACGAAATTACCACACATTCAAGCTCTGTGACTTTATGGACAGTGTGTTCAATGTAGATGTACGCTGTCACCTTCATCCGGTCATGTCACATTTAAATAATTTAAAGACGTCATAACCTGTACACATAGTAAGTAGCATATAAAAATTTACTTCCTCTTTCAATTATCAATTTACAACCTCTAGTCAGGTGCCCAGAGTTTAAATGTTCGATCAAATGATGAAGTAACAAGATACTCTCCATCTGAAGATATATCCACGTAAGTTACTTTATTGTCATGACCTGAGAGAGTTTTTATAGGTAGCCAGCTAGGATGAGCCCAAACCTATCCAACAATAAAAAACAATATTTGAATAGCAGTTACCTACAATAAACAGACAGAACTTTTCAGACAATCAGCACTTGCCTTTACAGTGCCATCATATGATGAAGTGGCCAAATACTGTCCTGTTTTACCTAAGAACATTGAGAAAAAAAAGTTATGTAAACTTCAGTCACATGTATATGATGGAAGTCTAGCATCATTCACAACATACTTTCAAATTTCACTCCAGATATAAGATTCGTATGTGCAGGAATGGTATATACTAATTTCCTTTGCCGAATATCCCAAAGTTTGCAACTGTTGTCTTCACTTCCTGAGGCTACATGATAACTACATTGAAGATATAGATCACGTAGACATTAGGCAGCATATATTTATGACTGTGTGCTAAACATATCATAGAAAACATATCTACCCGTTTGGAGCGAAGTTTACACTCAAAATTGCTTTCAAGTGTCCTTCTAAGAACATTATACAACGACCAGTCCGCAAGTCCCAGATTCGGCCAAAAGAATCCCAACCTCTGGTAATATATATTAGCAATTAATGCGTTTCACGTCTGAATATGTAAATGACACAAATTGCACTACTCACCCAGTCACTAACAGGGAACCATCAATTTGGAAATCAAGATCAAAAACCGGTTTACTATGTCCTTCCTGATGAAGAATCTCTTCTTTAACTTCAAGATCCCACAGCCTCCAGGAATTATCAAAACAGGAAGTGGCTAAGAATCGGCCAGACGGATGAAAAGCGATTTTTGGAACTCTAGAAGGTATATGACCATCTATGCTGCCAATAGGATGTTCACTAATTACATGCAAAATTCCAAATAAAAAAAATTTAGTAGGTAATGCAATCACCACTAAAATTTAAAATTCTGAAATTATCACCTTTCTAAATTCCAAAGCTTGACTGATCCATCCGCACAACAAGATGCAAGACAACATGCTTGATTATCTAAGCTAAGTGTAGCTTGTGGATGAAAAACAATGGCACCAATATGATGGTTATGGCCTTCAGAGGAATAATTTTAAAATAACAAAATATGTAGATTGACAATGAATAATTAAAATACAATATTTCTCAATTCCTAAATATTTTACTTTACCTCTTAAGACTCTGATAAGTTGACAGTCAGGTACGGACCATAATTTGCATAAACCACTCCTATTAAGTATAAATACTTTTAAACAAATTAAATGCAAACTTAAAGCCTGATACCCGTCTTACTTACCAAGAACCGGTAGCCAACATTTTAGAATTTGGGCTAAACTGGCAAAAAGACACAGGTCTTGTATCTCCAATTTGGCTACTATGTATATTTAATGTCTGCAATAAGGCATTGATATATTACAACCATAACTAAACTTACCAACTTATAAAATTAAAAATCGCGGTATACCCGTAATTTTTTGTGCAATTCTTGTCTCTGAACATGTTTCTGGGTGTCTTGTACTTCTTTCTCTTTTCGAGACGTGGCAATTCGCTCCTTTGCCCTATATAAAACATAAAAGCTACATGAAGAAAACTGGCATCCTAAGTATTTACCATACTGACATCGAACATCACCACTACGTACCTTGGGATAGAATATTCAGCAATCCAGAAACGTGCGTTATATAAATTAATTGAACCTTCATGATACCAAGTTGTTTCATGTTCTTTCTCTAGCTGGATTCTATCCTCTTCTTCCTCTTTCTTCCTTTTGATTGCATCCTCACCAAAACGAGCTAATAAGTGACGTAGACGTTCCCTCCTGTCAGCAGGACCCTCACCGAATAAACCTAAAAAGAATGAAAGAATTAATCTCCTATGTAGGATGTAAGAATACTGCGATAAAATTATTAGGAATGCTGTATACAGATGGGTTCCTGCAATTGTCTGAGACTGGCCTTTACTTCGGCATCATCTGTTGAGACATTTATTTGACGAGCCTAGAGAGAGAGAGATGAAATGTATTATAAGTGATGCACAATGAATGCAAGATACCACGAATTGTTCTTGAGTTAATCAAATACCCGCTTTCTGCGTTCAAACTCTTCTAAAACAAGTAGCTTTTCCTTGCTTGACTCTTCCTCAATATCCATATATTCTATATTAAGAAACAGTAATATGAGCACTAGAAAGTTAACATTCAATTTATCATCAAATCGTAAAACAAAACTCGATTTGCTTAACCTTCTGAAAAATTGATGTTGCCAGCGTCAATCGCTGTTTTGATGGAATCACTAACACGAGCTTCATCTTTTAGTACTGATAAACGATCAATCTGTTCTTCTAGGCTACCATAATGAATAGTCTTGGGCTTTTTAGAGGTTTGAGCCGAATTTTCTTCTTCTTCGTCTGACATTTTGCAAAGTGTGGAACAAACTTACCGGCGTCTCTTGAACTTAGACGGTAGCTCACAACATACGTCTCGACTAGGCAGTTCTTGACTACCGTACACCGTGAAACTTATCTTTAAGTGTAGTTAGAGTTTTTGCCTGAAGTGTCGCTGTATCATCAACATCATACGGTAATACCTTTATCCCGGCCTGTGGCAGGGTCGGGTCTGCCTGTTCAGTACTATTCCTAGCACTAGTGTCCCTTCCCATGGGTCCTTCATCTATCCTAAATACAGTAATTCTCCTGTTTTTCCTGTAAGAGTCCTCACATTCCACGTCCCTTATCAGCTCCCCTCTCTAAATGAGACTGCCCTGACTGGGGGTACCCCAGCCAGGCGCCTGGAACCCGCAGAAATATTGGAGGGCTTGTTTGTGGGAGGATGGCGACCTACCCCACAGCATTGCTCTTCGTGTTGCTCTGTTATCAGCGGTTTCATTTTTTACTATTATGGAGAGGCAATATTTGTTGACGCCATTTTTGCTGATTCTACGTTAGATTTTAAGATATGGGGTCATTTCAGGAGGGAAGGGTGAAATAGAAATAGAAAACCGTTAGAAAGACAAGTCAAAATAGGTCAAAAGCATACAATATAATAACATCTGACAGCTGATTGACTTTCAGTAAGACTTGCATTATCATGACGATCGACGAAATTCGTTGGCTTCCTTTTGGGCGAGCGAGGTGCCTCAAGTGCTCTTTCCTGTGGATGAGAAGTAAAACTGAGGTCTCGTGTGATGCACGATGGCATTTGCACATAAAAGAACCCTGTTATGCAATGGGTAGATGAGGTGAACTACCCAGGTGTATTTGTTGCTTGTCGGTGTTTTAGGGCCTTTCAACAAGGTCATTAGAGCCCCATTTCATTGTTGTTTATTGGCGTTTTAGGGCCCTTCCACTATAAAAGTCATTAGAGCCCCGTCCACAGCATAGTTCATATGCAGAGACTGCACAGACTACACAAATGCGACGATTTTTGGATATTAGCAGTACCCAGTTTTCCCAAGCTGCGACCCATGTCAGTACTAGCTGCGGTTGTGTTGCTTAACTTCAGTGATCAGACGAGAACGGGTGTATCCAACAGAATCCGCCGCTCACCCCGGTGTAGGAGTTCGACTAAGTACCCCAATGAACCAAAGGCTAACGCTATACAAGTATTGAGTTGCAGCTTCGGTGGCAACTGACTGGGGAAAATATCGTCCAATATATCACCCTTGTGTCCATTCGGAGGGAGAAGATAGGTACCCAAGCCTGCCATAGGTGGGGAATGGATCAAAAGTTGCTTGTTGGCTTTCAAAGAAAGTCACGAGCAATGCATACAAATAAATGTTTAGATCAACCCCTTTATCATCGTTGACCCCCTTTAACATTCTATTGACCCCCAGGGAGTCGATACAAACCCGGATTTATACTTTTGATGGAAAGGGGGATATTTATGTCCTGGATCATGAATGAATGACTTCAGTAGCACTAAAAGCACAAATCAGCATGCTTAACACATTAAACCAGTAAGCTTGGCTGGTAGCTTGGACACTCCACCGGCGAGAGGCTCCTACACCTAGAAATTTTGCTTCATTTACCCTCCAATCAAACATGCCATCAACACTTAAAAAACTTAAGAAAAATCAACGAATCATGATTAAGGCTTTGTGGATTGATTTTATTAACATCTTAAAAACCAACAACTGCACATCTCCGTGAGTACTTCACTTTTTTGTCCATAATTACCTATTTTGACAAATTGAAGACTGATAAGACGCGATTATATAAACTCAGAAAACGTAGTTTAGTTTACTGATCAGAAACTTTTCTCATCCAATGAGCTTCAGAGAGAGAGTTCTTGTTTTCATCATTCATCGGTTTTAAATAAATATCGCCAAGACTTAATACTAACCATTTCTGTTGGTCCATGTTGTACTCCGCCTAACGAGGTTTAAATCCAACACCACACGAGACTATTAAATGTAATAATAGGAATTAACACTTAGCAGGACTGAATTTTCTGCAATGCAGCGATTGGATATCAGCAATTTGAAGTTAATTTCATTGATAGTTCAATTGTCTCTATCTACGCTGTCATCATATGTAATCTAAAGTGAAGCTGCCTACCTAGTAAGTAGTTCAAAGTGAACTTACTTGTGTGGTAACTTTAAGAGATCAGTCATTACATCTGCCAGCCATTACACTGCAACAGATCACTTGTTACCACCTAGGCCGCAAGTAATAAAGCCAAACTATTAGAGCAAGTAATTATTGAAGAAGAATTCCAGAAAGCAATTTTGTCAGATAGGAGCGAAAGACTAAAATTGCTTCAAGTTCTGCATGGATTTCTCAGCTGAACTATGTTATCATCATTCTCCAAAAAGACATCCAAGTAAACAAACGCTTACCCTTGGAAAATCCAGTGTATAACTAGCAGTCCTCGTCACTTCACCGGACTGCACCTGCAGTTCAATGAAACTTTTCAGTAGTTATCATAAGAAAACCACGGAATCTTTCTTATCAATTAGTCAGTCTTAGTATGTTTCAGTTCATTAAGTTTCACAGAGATTCCCATTAACTATATCCATCACGCTGTAGTAAAATAGTTTCAAATCTTAAGCGAAACTCACCATTGCCACAGTTTATCCTAGGATTCTAGACTGGGAGAAAAAGAAAAAAAATGTGTCAGAAACGGCAGTGAACACAGTTACCTTATCTACAATAGCACAAGTCAGTTAGAGCTAATATAGTAATCTTAAATTGTCATTTACACAAAATATTCATCATTTGAGATTAAACTGCATTCAGATTGAGACTAAATAGAGAAAGATCCTTACCATTCATCCGATCTCGTCCTCCCACCTTTCTGTTACCGTCGACACAACACCTAAATTTAGGCGAGCAGACCTGTTTAAAGGAAAGAACACTGCTGTTAACTAAAGACTACAGACCATAGCTTCTTTAAGGCACCACTAAGTTATCAGTTCACACGGGTAGTTAATTTTTCGTCATTACGTTATAAAGAGTAGCAAATTATCATCATCATAGCATTTTACGTGGCATACGTTACAAATAGAACCAAGTATCAAAGTAGACCTACCATTTAAACGTCTTCCGTCACGTGACTCCACATCAAGAATGCCTCTTCAATCTGGAAGAAACGGATAGTTAAAACAAATCTAAGACGGACGAGCTTCCACCAAGAGAACTAATATTTCAGAGATCTTGGTAAGTAATTGTATACAGATATCACGGTTAATCACTACAAAACATTCTCATCACTCTAAAACCAGAATTAACCTGAAGTTCGCGTAGCAGGGCAACAATTAAGCAATCCAACCTAATCAAGTCCTATAATTCAGTCATCCACTAATAATTCTACACTAATCCTACCTTACAACAAATAATTTATTGATAAACTTAAAAACTTTCCAGAATCTTACCCATAATATCTCACACAACTCCACATACACTCGAGGACGCAAAACGAAGAGAGAGAAAGACAAATGGCGACTTTGTCGTTTATATAGGAAATAGATAGTGGTGGCGCTACCTACCGTTTATTTTAAAGGCGGGAGTTAAAGGCTGCTTCACAATGGGCTAAGTAGCAAGTAGCAACTTGCAACCTGCCACGTGTGATCAGGCTAAAAATGGCAAGTCGTGAAGTAAAAACGGCAAGTACAGTAAAATGAATAGATTCGTTTCCAATTTTTTGGGCAAATAACGCCTTCCCATAATCCCTTACTGCTAAATTGCTGCTTCTGATTGGTTGCTGCTGTGAACGCAACCGGGCGGAGCAAGGATAGCGGGACTTTCAAACTTTTTGTCGGCATCCAGCTTTATAAAAATTCCGTCAAATATTTTTAATTCACCGTTGCGTTTTTCGGTATTGCTTTTATTTGAATCGGGCTTTTTCGATTCAAAATTTGGCATTTAGTCGGTTCATTTTGGTGGATATCGACAGCTGCAAATTATTTTGCAGTGGACCTCACAAATTTCGTTGTTTTTAATATAAAAATGTCGCGTTGGAAAGAGAGGATACAACTGCAGAATTTGTTTCATGGTATTTAGACCCCGAATGTGTGGAATTTCAAATCACCAAATTATAAAGATAAAAACATGAGACAATCGGTGAAGATTACTGGATTCAATGAGAAGATTAAAAAAGAAAATCAAAAGTATAGGGTTACTGCTGCAGAATTTATTACTTTTCAAATGCAGTCTCTATAGTAACCCTGTAGTCTGTTCATCTTAACAGCTACTCACTTATGGACTTGCCTGTGATCACTTTTTTGCTACTTGCCCGCTTGGTGGCAGGTAAGTCATGTGTTACTTGACTTGCTACTTCGCCCAGTGTGAAGCAGCCTGAAGGCATTCGCTAAGTTTACCGCAATCTTTTGGGAATTGAAAAGAAATTGAAATAGTTTAGTCATGTAAGTAGCATATATGGCAACATGGAAGCCTCCATCTTTGTAGCATTCTCAAGAAACACCTTGGTGGCGCAATAGTGTGCTCGATTTACTGTGGGCATGGTTCCGCGTTCGATACTGGATCGAGGTGGGTTGGTTCCTTCTTGCGAGAGAGAGAAGCCTCGAGTGCGCCTTATTCGGGATGAGAAGTAAAACCTAGGTCCCTTTTTGTATACGATGATAACATTTGGACGTTAAAAAACCCTTTTTACTATTCACCAGGCAGATGAGGCAAATTTTCCACGCGTAGAAGCACGTGACCATTCAGAAGGACAAGATGAGTACCCGACCCTGTCAAAGACGTCAAAAGGGTTACGAGTTGCTATATTGAATAATCTCAAGAACCTCTCCTGCAATGACAATGACGTCAATTTTGGATGGGCGTGGTTAGGTGTGTACACAATTATTCTGGACAGCTTTGTCGACATGACTATAATGAACCGTTTAGTCACACCCTTCACTTTCTACTCCCTCATTATATTTAAATTCAGTATATAATAAACACGACCTAACAGGAGAGGTGTAAAGGAAGCTTAGGAATGTTTGCTAAAATTGTAATATTATCGGCAGGCAGGGTTAGGTTGTATAATATTTTTGTCTCTTTGAAACCTTCCTCCACCTTTCGAAAAGATGTGGTAGTGTGTGAGGTGGACGGGAACTTCGTGGGGATAGACAGAATGGGAGGTCTAAAACTCGCAGACCCGACCCTACCACGGGCGGGATAAGGGTATGATGATGAAACTTTCGTCCCTCTCCATCACTACTTACCGGTATGTAACGGGAAGAAGAGCTCGTTAGGTCCATTATGGGAATGCACGTGGTTGGAAGCACTCCAGGAAGAGGAAGATCAAAGCAGACGTGGGAGTGGACGGGGACCTGGTAGGAGATAGGCGGGAGTGGAGAACCCGCAGACCCAACCCTGCCACAGGCGGGATAAGGATACTATTATGATGATCATGACGTAGATATCTATTAACAACTGCCCTGCTCCCATCGAGTGTAAATTGAATTAAATTAACACTGATAAATTGAATTCGATTTGTAGATGCGCCGTAGAAAGATCAAGGCGCATGCGCTCATGTCAATTGGAATGATGTGGAGCTTAAGTCGTTTAGTCTGCTGTAGTGTAGTAGGTGCACGGTTCGTGATGGAGGATGATAACCAGGTGTCGTACCTATTATGGCCCTACTCTTGGGTCATATTACTCATTATTTTGTTCTTCAATTTAAGTGAAACTTTCAATTACTACTGTAAATTATTTCTATACTACGTGATTATTTTGTTTGTATCATTTTTGGCGATTCCACCAGCATTATTGAAACCGTTTGAGATAACTAATACCAAGTAAGTATTATTATGTTGACATGAAAACATGCTAAACAGTACGATCTCATTTCAATGGCGTTTTTTTTAATCGCGTTCTTCAAAGCCCAGAATCATTAATTCATTCATCAGGTGGCTGATTTAGCCGCGAAAAACTGGTAGAGCATCACGCCACTTTATGTACTCGTCTCCGTATCTCCATATCGTCACGTGTCATCAAATGACCTCGTTGATTTTTGGCGCATCAGTTGTATCATTCATATTGATAACCATTGATAATTATCTATTGAACTACGTACTGAAGAAATTGTCATGTAGATTTAAATGCATTGTTGGATGTAACTGCGTGACAAATGAAATTGGGGAAAATTTCAACATCCTAGGTCATTCCCACTATGTAGCCAGAGGCAGAATCACAGAAAGAATGCAACGTGGACATTGGGCACGTACATAAGAAATTAAGCCGGTTATCGCATCTGATCACTTCTTCACATTTAGGATTACACCTCATGGACATGTATGTTCACACTTAGTGACCAAGGGTAACCCACCGTCTGACCACATGATGTCTTTATTACTTGGGTCCTCCTCCAACAATGAGCAATCTGAAAACCTTTTCATTGTAATATACGACATTCTGAACTTCACTATGCTGACAGTTGACCTTAACCCTCCATTCATATCAATGTCATAGTAATTAATTGTCTTCGCACATTTTAACCATATTTCAGAATGAAATTGTATCCCATAGTTTTAATACCAGATATTGGTTTCAAAGTTTGACAACTTCTACATGTCCCCGCCACTCTTTATTCTCTTCAAATGTGTAACTAAAACGAATTTCTTTTCGGTTGACTTTAGTGTTTTATTTGATATTAGTGCTGTCAGTGTAATTACAACGCTGGCATTGGGAGGTCTATTCAACCGCTTCTGAACAACCCTAAATCATCAGCGCCTCTATGGTGCATTACACAACATCACAATGATGGTCTTGTTTAATATTATAAAAGTGAAAAAGTCTTTTATACTCCTATAAAGAATTTTGTTTTTAACCTATAGCATCGTCGCAAGGCTATTGACCCTATTTTGTGGACCTTTTGGATTAAAATGGAAACTTCAAGGTGAAGAGTATCTAAAAATTGAAGGTCCAGGTGTTATAATTTGCAACCATCAAAGTGCAATTGATGTACTGGGTAAGGTTTTTTTTAGGGTAATGTACTTTACTCTTATTTTTAGAGGTAATTGTAGCTGCCATCTACTTGAAATTTTGGTTTTGATTCATTCTCTGCGACAGGATGTCTACAATAAAATTGAAGACGACAAACGTCTTCCACTTTTACAACTTCATGGTAAAAAGTCGCATGTTAAAAACTAATCTCCATTTCATTTCAGCAATATCTGCATCAAACAAATATTTGAATTATGTTATATGACTGATGGCGCGTTTATCCGTGCTTGATTGCATTGGGGTGCAACAAGGGGTTTGGAAAGTAGTTCACGTGTTCACCTATTATGTAACACGTGATAAAATCACACCAATTTCACATCGGTGCTGTTACCTCCACTTCTATATCGTTTACTAAGGTAGTAAAAAAATAACAGGTGGTAAATTAACGCATTACTGACTAAAAACAAGTCAAAATATTGTCATTTCATATCAACATTGATATGATTCACAAAATATCAGTACATTGCGCTAGTTAATTAAAACGCCTAGTAAACATTTCCATGTTTTACACATTGGTCAATGCATTTAAAAACTTGCGAACTAAATTTATAAACGATTGTTTAAAAAAGCAACACGTATATGCACAATTCCTACAAGTAATTGGCAGCATAATCCCCCACTTTCTAATTTATGGCTAATTTTTATTCGACGCATTGCTTACATTAACCCCCCTTTTTTTTCTTAAACCAGGTATGATGCATTTATGGCCTATTATACATCGATGTGTATCCATGGTCAAGAAAGAGCTTAAATATGCGTTATCATTTGGAGCATTAGCAACTCTGTGTGGTACAGTTTACATTGATCGACTCAACGCTGAAAGGGCTCACAAAACTATCAACCAAACTGTTAACTACTTAAAAGATAAGAATACTAAGGTTTGGATATTTCCTGAAGGAACTAGAAATAGTAACGGATCCATGCTACCTTTTAAGAAAGGTGCATTTCATTTAGCAGTTCAAGGAGAGGTAATTACTTTAAAATGATAGGATTGAGTATAGAATTTATATGACATTTTTGGGATTGCATGTTAATTCGTTTGTTTTTCTAGTTACCAATCATACCAATCGTATTTTCGTCATATTCAGATTTTTACAGTCAAGAAAAAAAGATATTCCATCCTGGTGAGTAAAATAGCAAATTAACATTTCAAAAAATAAAGGGCATTGTATATTTGATCCTATTCTCTGACTAGGTACTGTCGCTATTAAAGTGCTTCCACCAATATCGACCAAAGGTTTGACGAAAGACGATGTAACTGACTTGTCTGAACGAATAAGAGATCAAATGTTACAAGTTTTTAATGAGATTTCAAACAAGCCTACTACTGAAACGAATGGAATAAAAAAATAACAAACTAACGAGTTTATAAAAGCATTATTTGCAGTCTTTGATAAAATCATTAAGGGAGAGAAAAAAAAAGTTATAGTGTACTTCAACGTGCTTTCAGAAGTATTACAACACAGATTTTCATTTCTAACTATGAAGATATTACTAGAATGCATCTATAACTCTTGAAATAGATGTTTATTTTAAATCAGTGGAGGGAATGATAAAATGATTTAAGACCTGTATTGTTTTCAGGTATTATGACCAAGTCTTCTGATAAACATTTGTGAAAATGTTTTAAAACTCATATTTGGCAAATTGTAATTTATATAATACTTACAACTTTTGGGTGTTGGCGCTTAAGTTGAAAAAACAAACTTGTATAGAGACATCAGATTAATGGTGTGGTTTTCTCTAGAAAATAAAAATTGTATACATATCTTATTAATGAGTTATGTTTTTTTAAGGTCTTACCTTAGTTATCCGGCCATCAACGAGCTTACAAGTGTATAAGTTTAACAGTTTAATCCAAAACTGATAAAAGGTTCTTCGCGAAGTTGTTGTTGTGAATTGTGCATTTCTAGGTATAAAAATTGGGGAAATCCTTGCTTGAAAAGCCAGTCACCTCTGAAAGAATACAAATTGTGGTTTTCAACTCAAAAGTGTGTGTGTCACCTAGCGACTCTCAACTACATTGATATCAAATTCGCAAGAATAGGACGTAGTAATAAGCAAAGTATTAATTTTGATTATCAGCTTATGAGAACTAGATACTTGAACATGACATCAGCACACTACACTTCCCACGTTTGAATGCTGCGTGAATTACTAGTTGAAGCTAGTCGAGCACATAGCATGTTGTTTCATGGTTTGTTGAGCAAATTAATACCGAAACGTCCAACCAAAGTGTATAGTTCGACGTTAACACGACAAAATCTAATTTCACTTAAATTTAAAAGTAATGGCGGATTATCAAATGATCAAATTAGACAAGGTGGCCTATGGAATACTACTCCCAATAATATTAGTAGTTGGTTTCTTTGGGAGCATCATTAATCTTGTTTTATTATACACTACTAACATGAAAGCCTCACATTTTGTCTACATGAAAGGTTAGTAAAAAAACACTAATTTAATGTTTTATATATCTAGTGTATGCTACATTCAATGCCTTCATTAGCAATCCATCAAAATTATCGTATAGAAATGACTTTGTTACTGGATTCTCTAATGGGACCGTATGTTTCATACACATATCTAAATGACATTAAAGTATAACTTAATATAAACTATTCATTCTTTATTATTATAATTTTTTTTTAATTTGTGATAATTTTCAACAGGTATGAGCACATGTGATTTATTAGTTGTAATTACAACTATCCCATTTGCGATCCGTTCAAGTGAAAATCGTACAGAATGGAGCAGCGAAAGTGTCGCCTGGTATTATGCTCACCTTGAACTTTTTTTGACCAATTCATTCGCTGGAGGTGATGTGTTTTTAACTGTGGCAATAACAACGGAGCGTTACCTTGCCTTCTGTCATCCTTTTAAAGCCAGATCTCTCCATTTGATATCTCCACGCCATTCACACATCCTCACTTTCATTCTACCTGTGGCTGCTGGTATTTTATATATCCCTTATATGTTTAGAAGTACTATTGAGACAATAACACAAATAAATCCTGACAATACCACGACTACAATGTATAAAGTAGAAGAAAATTACAACATCACGACAACAATTTACTATATCATCTACGATTATTCCAAAGAGATTATATTCCGAATAGCTCCTGCAATCATTCTAGTTACCATGAATATCTGTATCATGATAACGTATAACAAGGCTAGCATATATTTAAAACGACGACGATTTATGCGGATCCGAATAAGTCCTACCGAAATCATTGAATTAAAGGAAAGTAAACGTCTAATGCTAGTCTTGGGAGGTTTGTCCATACAGTTCGTCGTTTGCACAGCACCAGCAGCAGTGTTAGCAATCATGATAAATGATCATCAAGACTCCTGCAGCTTTTCTTTTGCAGTTTTTAGAGCCGTGGCTAATCTGTTGGAGGTCACGAAAAATGCCTCAACATTTTTTGTTTATTGTTTGTGTTCTGGAGAATATCGACATCGTTTGATGAGGCGCATTACCAGACATTCTAACAAAATTCACAACGAAAATAACGCATAAAATGTTTTCTTCTATTTATAATCATGATTACGAATCACAGGACTGAAAATGTATTTCTGAATTAAATAATTAATACAGTATATAGCATTTCAGTGGTAAAATGAAATGTATTTGTATTATTTTGTGATCAAAGAAATGGTGTATTGTAAACATGGGTAATTATACTATGTAATCTTTAATAATGGTGAATTAATAGTGATTTATATTGTATGTGGAGGGACTGCAAGATAAGG
>JAAFCE010009109.1:25667629-25702495 GCA_013389805.1 Trigoniulus corallinus
GGAACATGGCTTTCTATTAGTAATTAACAATAGCACACGAAATCCATTAAAATAACGCAATCAAAACCAAACCTCAGTTGTCACATGTGAAATCCAATGTAATCATCTCTGGCTGGTGTTAAAATGTGAAACGATAACTTGATGGTCAACTCGAATCTCTTTTTAATAAAAATGTAAGCAGACGATGTTTGTGTCTCTACCATGATTCTGGTGAATGGTTTTAGAGTTTCATTGTTGTCGGCACCGAAGCCATTGTATTCTCGCACATATTTATTAGTAAAGGTAACCTTATACCATTCTGACTAAAATTAAGTATGCAGATCTCGAAGTAGTCCGAAACTAAGCCCTTACAATTCCACAGGCAAACTGTATCAAATTGATTTTTAGAAGAATGGCAGAAGGAACTAGTCAACTGGATATCGTTCCCAATGTGGATATTGAAGATGGCAAATTTAAATATGTACTTATTAAAGTATATGACTCCAAAAGCGGCGAAAAAAAGTCCAAGTACATAGTCCGTGGCTACAAATGGGCTGGATATCACTGTAAGTACGGTTATTTTTAAATAAGGTACGTCGTCTCAATAATTATCAAAATGCCAAGTCCAATTTTACAGCGGATATCTATGAACAAGTTGAAGATAAACTTCTTAAAATGGGATTAAAGAGTGAATGTGTCGGCGGTGGTAGGATTTTTCACGACGCTGAACAGAAATCCATTCTAGTATATGGTTATTCACAGGTAATTAGCTGTTCAGAATTATCCCTTTACATACCTGGGCATTTGACGTTTTGTTTGCATGTACAGGTATTTAAACTAGATTGACTTTGGTAACTGAAGTTTTTCTTACTGTCATTTAGGGATATGGAAAAGCGGATCATGCAATATCAACAGACTTATTGAAGAAACATTTTGAAACTTATTCTGATATAACGTGGTCTAATGAGGGATATTAAACGACCTACGTCATTTCTTGCATAAACAAGTTTTCGTTTGTGAAATCGTGATTTGACATTTGTGTATTTTTGGATTGTTAATATTAACGACGTTTTAATGACAAATTGCAATGCTGAAGAGTGCAAACAGACATAACAGCATTTAAATTTTCGGAAATTAAATTTATTGCAACAATAGCTGTGCAAAAGATTGTAAATGATCTATAGAAAAAATTAATACTGCTCTAAATTGGTAAAATATTTGTTCAACACATAGCAAGAACACAAAAGTTAACAATCTATTTCCATAGTGATATCTAAAAGTCGCTAGCGCTGGTTTTTAAATAAAACAAGAAGGCATCCCCAAATATGTCACCATCTACGTTCATTCCTCCGTGTAGGAACATTAAGTAATCACAGATCTTGGTGCTATCTAAAAACGTGACAAGTTTTATCCAAGTCAACCAGAAAAATAACTGCAAAATTGTGTTCATATGAAGTATATCACTGACCTACACTTGTCTGAGAAGCCGAACATTTGTGATTTTCTTCTAAAATAAATAGCGGTATGTCACATACTGCAAAATCCAACCGAGGTAAAGGTACACAACCATCACAAACGACGTTAGTCCAGATGTGACTGTCTGGAACAAAGGATCAAATATCATATAATGTGTATTAAACACTCTGATAAAATTTTCGCAGTAAATTAGATTGATGATTTACCTGTATTAAATAAGTACAGATCATTACACACTCCCTTTGAGGTCAAACCACCAAAAATGATGAAACATTTAGGTTCGATACCAATCCCACCGTGGCCAGCTCTTCCTGATGGTGAAGGCGAGTTACATTTCAAAGTCGTCCATTTACTCTCGTCTAAGTCGAGTTCAAATGTGTCATCAAAAAACTTGTCACCAGACATCCCACCATGTAAGTAGATCTGAATTTAAATCAATATAACAAAACTGAATTATAAGTTTTGATTTGCAGTAATTTACCGTGTGTAAGTAAAGTAACATCCTTTTAATCCACTACGAAATTACCAACCTTGTTATTCACTGATGTCATAAAATGACCTTGTCTTGCTTCAGGTGGCTCTCCAGCTATATCTGGCGAAGCCCAGCAACAAGAATCGGAATTATAAATGTGAACCCTTGTATCTTGCACAGGTGAGGATGAACGGTGGCCACCACCATATATAACTAGTTTGTTTCCTTGAAATCAAAATGAAAATTAGTTGAATATTTACAACAGTATAGATATAACACAGCTTATGACGTAAAGGCATTGAAAATCATTCCGGTTGCTTCGCAACGCGAGGAAGGAAATGATATTTTTAATACGGCTATTTTAATTCTCACATCTTATAAAATGTGTCTCACTATAATAAAAGGTATTCAACACACTAACTCACTGTTTACAACAGCCATCGCATGGTGTGTTCTCGGAGACGGTACATCACAATTATGAGGTAAAATGTCCTTCCAACCTCTTGTAATTACATCGTATTGTTGTACGTCATTTAAGTTGCCATGTTCATTGGAACCACCAAAAATGTATATCTTCGAATCAGGCGACTGGATGGCAAATGCAGCATGTTCGTATCTTGGTATTAACCCCGGAGCTTTGCAGGTACTCCAAATAGATTTATTCAAATCGAATAGGTAAGTATCTTCAAAAGTCTGTTCTGGATTAGCCCCTCCAATACAATAAACACGTCCATAACATGGCCTACAGTCATCATGTTCACGATGAGGAGGAACCCAGGTGCACGTATGACCTAAGCGTGGAGATGGCATCTCCCCAGAGCCACTCAAGATAAACCAATGCCCTTTTACTTTTTCCTTTTCCACTTCATCTTCCTGAAGCCTTTTTATGGATTCAATAATACTTTGAAACGGCATTTCAAAAAATGATGATGTGTACTCATGCAATTTCGAAGCATACAAAAAAAAAATTAAGTAATAAGAATGGAAACCGAATCACATGATGGCACAAACCCTGGAGTCCACGGGTTTTTCATCTACTTTCGTCACCTCATTGCCCCTTTTATACACTATGACAGCTGTACTGCCATGTGAAATATACGAATAGCTTTTAGGAGTTTCGCCGATATTCAAAAAATTGCCAGGTCTTGATCCTTTCTGGCGCTCTTTGTATAATACTACTGAAATATCTTCATAACGTCTGCGAATCTCGGACAACGACTCTGGCAATGCACCACGCGGTTTACTCATTAGTTTCTTTGGAAGATGAATCAGACTAAAAAAAAAAGAGAAAGAGATAGTTATGACGTTGCTACACAAAATAAAGAAACACAAGTAGGCACTTCAGTTGTACAGTATTACTGTAACATCAGTAATTCGATCGGATTTCCTACCGACTGACTATCGATACATATAAATTTCAGAAAATGCTCGCTGGCCACCTAATAACACTAACAAGTTGCTGTCAAATATTAAAAGCTACACGTTTTATCACCGCACTTAACTGATGACATATAAGCTCTCTAATAATCAAACTTGCAAAATTTGTTATCAGCCCTGAATCATTTTCTGGGTCCACACTGTACAGTAACTCTGGTAGACTAACAACGCCTCTTTTATACCACGCTCAAATATTGACATCTGTGTTATTGAGATGGGTACAGTTTGTATATACGTATTTATATATTGACACAAACTTCGGTCTACACTAAAACTACTTACGTATTTTCAAACAATTCCTTGCAACGTACAACAAGATGGAAATAAAGATCGAACGCTAAACCGACATCATATCTTTTTTTCAAGCCATTCTTGAATCATACAGCACCACTCAGCGGCAAAACGTGCAATATGCGAACGTCAAAAAAAAAGTGCGCCCCAAATATTTTTAAATATTCAGAATTCCTTGGTATAAAGCTAGCTAGCAATTACAATAGGTCCTTCACTGCCCCTTAGACAAACAATGTTCTATCTTCAATGGTTTAGCCAACTGCAGATTGGCCTCATCAGTTCAAAATTGCATCATGCATCAGTTGAAATATGCATCCCATTGAGGCACTGAGGGAAGAGCAATTGCCGCATTGCTCCCCCTGATCCCGCTTTAGTGGCGCAGTAGGTAGAGTGCTCGATTATTGAATCAGTGGTTCCAGGTTTGACACTGGATCTTTCGGGCGAGAGAGAGGTCCCTAGTGCGCCGGCGGATGGGACGAAAAGCCGTGGCTACGTGTGGTGTACGATGTCATCTGCACGTAAAGGGCAGATGAAGCAAAATTCACAGGTGTAAGGGCTCACCCTTGGCGCCCTGTGTGAAGCGCCCCAACGAGCATAGGGGTGGCAGCTTTGGTCGGCAGCCGGCTATGAAGAAACACCCTTTTCGTTGCGTTGGTGTTTTAGCGTCGTTCAACTACAATGGTAGTTCTGATGCAGATTCTGCACACACTCCGTTGTTGTGACGATTTTTGGGTATTCTGGATTCATTTTAATGGGTTGGGGAGTTAGCCAAGCAGCCATAACAGGATGGACCCTGAGGAGGCTGCTCGCAGGAAATGAGGAGGTTGGTAGTGGACATAGGAGAGGGGAAATTTGCAGCACCCAACGTTCTTTACCAACCACCCATGTTAGTACTAACGTGGGCTTGCGTTGCTTAACTTCAGTAATCTCACGAGAACTGGTGTGTCCAACGTAACTTGGCTGCACTTTCCTTTGTTCTCAAGCGATCACCCAAAGAAGTACTCCTTAACTTCAGTTGTTTGTTTGTTGGAGTTTAAGGTCCCGTCAACTACGAGGTCATCAGAGACCCGTCCACTGTATAGTTCTAATGCATATCCTGCACAGACACTACACTAATGCGACGATTATTGGGTATTAGCAGTACCCAGCTTTCCCGAGCGACCACCCATGTTAGTACTAACTGGGCTTGCGTTGCTTAACTTCAGTGATCAGCCGAGAACTGGTGTGTCCAACGCAACTCGCCGCTCCCGGTTTAACTTCAGTAATCAGACGAGAACTGGAAAAACATCGTCCAATAGAGATTTCCCATGTGTCCATTCAAAGAGAAAGATGTGTACGGAACTAAAATACGTACGGAAATAAACGGTCCGAGTAATTAAAAACAACTTAAATTTAATAACTTTTCCACAGTGACTTTCAACTTGTCATCCAAAAGTTCCAAAAAATTTCGAAACTGTAAGTCTAAGTTTAGATATCAAAGGTAAATTTAACAAGTAACTAATGAAAACTTATGCCCGTGACTAAAACCTCGTTGAACGTCAAAGTGATTATTTTTAATTCTAGTTTTTAAAAAAAATGGATTCATATTGCAATAAAACCCCTTCCGCTGCAGTTCATCCCATTTGTTATCGAAATACCTGTTTTGGGTGACCATTCCTTCTTTAATCTCAACTTCCAGACTGTAAAATTAAGAAGACAAACCAACAGATGAGGGTCATATTTGAGTATATGATGGAAAAATAAATTTTAAACTCTATCAAGGTAAATATTTATGATGTCGTATAAAGCCTAGAAAAAAGGCAACATTTTCAAATGTTTGAAAACAATGGCTTAATTTGAACACTAGAGTCAAGGTAAGAATAATAATAATACATCATTCTTGACTGTCACTAGAACAAGGGGGAAGAATAAGAAAAGCAAATCAGTTGAAAATAGTTTCATGGGATTTAAAGACATTCATGTAAGACTATCTTACATCTTAAGATGGTTCTCACTCATGCCATTATTTCAGAAATATAATTAATTATATTTACAACAGAAAACAACAACAACATTAATGTTAACAATGTTTGTAGGACGTTCGGAATTTCAGATGATGGACGATCACTTGAAATGAAGAGTTCTAGAACAATACCGTCTCATAATCTCTTTACAAGCACTAGTCAAATTGCTCCAATTCGTCTTCCTAACTAAATAAGCACTGTGACACATTATCCGCCGCCACAACCATGCAGCACTTTTGTTTGGCAGAAAATTGAAAAAAGGTACAAAAATGTTCACTTCAAAATGGGAGGTCCATCACATTATTTGCCATGAGCAACATAAGACATCATCACACTTCGTACATTCATTACACACAGATGAAAACATCCAACCGATTAATATCATAATTCGTCACTGGGGCGGGTCGTGATATCAACTTTATTTTTCGAGCGACTTGAAGAAGTTACTTCTGAGGAATGGCTGAAATTAGGACCATGAGGTTCGCCACCAACAAAGCTATCATCTTCCTCTTGCACATCTCTCTTATGTCCAATGCTGGTTGACGAAGATGTGTCGTCAGATACAACTATAAGTTCTGGATCTTGTGTAGTTCCTGCCGTACTATCATCTGATTCCTGTTCAGTTGTGGACCTTCCAAAAGGGACAGTGCGTGAGCTAGAAGTACCGCTAAGTCCTTTTGGCCTCATAAAGTCAATAAGTTGATCCAACATAACTTTAGTTTCACCATCCAAGTCGTCTTTTTCTCCTAGAGCCGTTTCGATAAGCCGTTGCAAACTTTGTACATATTCCTTCTCACGATTCAATAGTGTTATAATGGACTCCACATCAGACTTTTGTAAAGCCTTCCCAGAGGAGATCATAAACGACGTCCTTTGAAGACTGTCACGCAGTTTACCAGCGACATCAAACATATTCTTCTTAGTGACATCCTCCGTTGATTTTTCCTCGATTGCCTTATCACTACCATCTTCATTGATTACATCTTTAGCAACTGAGTCATCGACATTATTTACTCGTTTCACTAATGTGGATGTGCCATCCTGATTTGTCACCTGAGTGAAGGATTCCGTCTGTAATTGACCGTTTTCTCCTAATCGAATGTATGTTATTTCGTTAGACTGCAACAAGGAATCGTCATTGCCATTTTGATTTGTTTGAGAATTCGTATTACTCGTCCCCAATTTATTAACAGCTGGTAAGTGACCTGAAAAGTGAATTTCATAGTGTGCAGCAAATAATTAAAACATAAGTATTGCCATGTGGCACTTAGAGCATTTGTTTTCTCACTAACCACTGCTCGATTCTGTAAGTGTTACTATCAAGTTGTTTTTCTTCTGCAAAGTTTCAAGTAATAACATAGCATCTTGGCTGAATAGAAATACCATTGGTATTGTAACGTCATTACTGCCATCTCCAGACATTGCAAATAGGGGAGATGATGAACTGCTCGTTCCTGATGCATTATCTAGATAAATGCAATCGCTTTTCTTTGTAAAAAACAAGAAAGGGCTCCAACGACACGGATTCAAACTTTTACTCACCCATCACAATGCCAGCAACAGCACCAGCTCTTTGAAGGTGACGAGCTTTATCTACAAACATGCAATCTCCACGTTCAACGATTCCCACTTTTCCGTTTAGGAGGTCGGCATTTATTAAATCCCTACATGCCCTTAATGGATTAACTACAACTACTTCAGCCTTAACCTAAATAAACAAGTATCTGATTAAGGAAACATTATTTAAAACCGGACTTTTATATCATTTGGGAGCAGGCCCGGCTCGTGAGTTTCAAGCGCCCTAGGAAAGCGGGTCCATCGCCGCCCCCCAATGAAATTTAATGCAGTTCTAAATTGTCCGAGCGTCCCTCACGCCCTTTGAATTTGCCCCATTGCCAATGCATTGCTATGACTGCAACAAGGCGCCTCGAGAAAGCCAACATTTACAAAAGGCCCCACCAATCAGAGAGGTTTGGGAATCCCAGGACTATGAACATTTTAAATAACCAATAGACTGCATGGCAAGAAAGTACCTCTGAAATTAGCCGCCCCTTTAAAATTTGCCACCTAGGTGTGCCTGCCCCATGAGCCGCATGCGTTTGGGATAGAAAGATTTCGGAGAAACAACCAAGGCTTTATATTACCTGGTTTGCAACTGTTAAATCAGCTCCAAATTGAGCCGGACCAGCTTGCAGAACAGTGTCTTTTAAAGATCCATCTGGGAGAATTGCTTCAAAATGAACAACTTTCTGTTGTTGTAATAACATTTGTTCTTGTGTTCTCGACAATTCAATCATTTCTTGCATGAACAGTAGTCCTTCTTCTGCATCATCAGACGATTCGGCCTATAGTAGCCAATCAGTTAGCCAATCACCAATAAAAAAATCATAAATACAACAAACGATAGATATTTACATGAGATGTAGTGTGTTGTAGTTGAATTCTCCCATCAGGTAACGCCATTATCGAAATTCCCATCTTTCGAAGAAGACGCATATGATCATCATTTCCAGACTGAAACTCTGAAGCCCGCAATTGACGACGTCTGAAATATAAGATAGTTGGGGATAAAACAAAACATTCCCCTATAAATTAAAAGTCCTTAAAAAAATTCAACAGCACGGCCACATGAAAAAGATCTTCCCAAATTAAAATCGGACATCATCCTATGTTACCAATACCACACCAGGAACTAACGACGTACGTTAATTTTTGTTTTGGACAAACTCCTTCTACAAGATTCTTTAGTGGCTGGCGAATAGACTGAGCAAAATCCTGCTTGCCAGGAAATAAATATTCTGTATTTGGACAAGTACGATCAAAATCATCGTCATCCTCTTTGGTTAGTTCAAGCGTTTCACCTTCACGTCCAGGACGTTGCTATTAACAAACATAATAATCATTATTAAAACTCAAAGGTTCGATTTATAAACAACTGAATATTCACTAATCAGCGGTAGTCAAAAATACTTGCAAGAGTTAAAGATATATTGCTAAGCCTAGCTAATTTGAGAGGCAAGAGGTGTGCTTCAGTCGTAAATACAAAGTCATCAATATCCACGATAAAATCTTCCTTTTCAGCAAACAGCAAATAGAGATATTTGAAAGTTTCTGCCAATACGAAAGAATCCATTCGATCTTCATGGTTGCCTGTGCGAACATCTTTAACGGCAGCAAATCCACAAGGCACTCGTGCATACTTCTGCAGACTATTTAAAACATTTTTCCCAACTTCCAAGTAGTAAGAGTCACCAGTAGCCTATCAATGGTTCATTCCCCCAGAAAAACAACATAATTTTTTAATATCAAGCAGTTGACAGAAACTTATAGCTTATAATGAAAACTATTACTCTGTTTCTACCTTGAAGAGGAAATAGGTGCTCTCTAAAAATTCAGGACGTAAAGGATGCTGACCCCAGTGAACTTGGAAATCAGTAGTGAAAGCTTCAGGAAGAAAATTATGCCTTTGCATAACCTGATAAAGCATTTCATGTGTCTCAATAGCAGGCTTTATGTCTCCTTTCAGGACCTAAAAAGAGTAATCACCATTATAATCATCAAGATCATCTTTCTCAATGTTCCACACCATGATATGAAAGTAAATACCTGGAGTCCAGGCCAAAATGCTAATAAAGCATCCATAAAATTTCGTGTATTTGTGTGAGGTCTATGCATATGGACATCAACTAACATAGGACCTTGACTAACGTATTTCATGACAGCAGAATAATGCTATTTATCAAAAAGACAAAATAAATAAATTAGTAGATAAATAACTGGCGAAAAAAAACCCACTAGAGAATTATAATCAATAATATAAAACAACCACCCCATTACCTTATTAAATCTATCTAAATATGTGTCATCCCCCAATAAAATGTACGCCTTGAGCAAATATTCGTAGTAGGAGTCTATTCCAGCTCCAACACCACTATCTATAACAACAACAACAATGTTCATGCAAATCAGTGTAAAAAAAATCGGTAAAAACTTCAGTTATAGATCGTTTTTCTTTAGCTTCCTTACCACGTCTCACCCAATCTCCGTTATGTATGTTAAGAACAGTTCCCATGAGATCAGAGGCACGGTGTCTTAGTTGCCAAAGATAATCCATGGCTCTATGCGTTTTTTCCTAGAGTGAACCCACGACAACAGTTACACACACAAAAAAATGAAGATTAAATTAATATTAAACGAGAAGGGAGAGGAAAAAAATCGGTCCATAGCTTAAATGTTATCGGATATTATATCAGCTTGTCATTAACTTTTCATGACATAATTGCCGCAGGATGTTAATAACATAGCAAGTAAAGAAGGTTGAGATACACTAAACAATAAAAAACCCATTTTCGTCATGTCAAAACTGCTAAATACTTTATCTACAGAGTTGGAGTAGGAATTACAGATGACAGTCATCTCTGAATTCCGACAACGTTAAAAATATTACCTCGAATACAGGGTCCCCCGTGAGTCGACTCAGGGCTGCAAACTCTAATATCATAGTTCCTGCACAAGCTGTACATGTTTCTCGAGAAATTCCTAATTTAGGAGAATTTACACCAAACCGAAGATTTATCTAAATAGAAAAATAAACGTATTTAACATCAGAATATAAATAATAATTAAAAATATGTAGCGACATTATTCATTATCCATCAAATGACGTATACCTTTGATCAAAAAGACAAAAATCAGTTTTCAATTACACATGAATATCCTTTCGATATTTATTTCAGGATATGCTACAACACGCTATGGTCCTTGGAAAAGCGAGGCCTGATGCAAAGTGTTCGTGCAGGGAGGGCCTCTTCATACAAATGTAAAAACTATGAATGGTTGATAGGTCTCCAAGAATTAAATTTAAATTATGACTTCCACAGGGAAACATCGTTGTGGGGCCGACTCTGAATTCAGGTGTAACCCCATAGGCTCATATGGTGTAACCCCATAGGAGTCAGGATCAGATAATGGACAGGTGGTGATGAATAACACAACTCCTACGCGTCCTATGATACAACAACTAAAAATATCAGACAATTAAAATCTTTAAATGGTTTACAGTAGTATTTAACTGTACAGAAGACTGTCAGAATCAACAGAGGGTATGATACACGATTCAGTTTCATGAACAACCCTTTTAGAGTAACGTCCAATGCACGGAATTCTCTTTCTAAATATATACTATACTGCATGATATGCCTGCAGTAACATCTTTTCCAAATCAACGAAATAATGACAAAAAAAGTTCACCTCCTAGACATATCATAAACCCTTTGAGCAATACGATCAATTTTATTGCAATGAAATTTAGGTTTTGTGGTTAAGGAAAGTACTTGCCCTGGGATGTGGCACTCCAGTAGTTGTATTAAATGCTGGTAAAAGTCGATAGCCTAGATCTTTGGCCATAGTTAACAATTCCCCTTGGTACCATTGCAGACGTCCAACTTTGTCTTGCAAATAACTAGCAAGAATGTGTGCACTTAGAAGACCACTACGAAGAAACAATGATGAAAACATAAACTCAAATGCGGTAGAGATTGTGACTGATGTAGAAAACAAAATAAACAGAGTAAATATGTCATACCCAAGCATCCTGATGTTCGTTTCGAATACAGAGACGACAATATCGTGATCAAAAGATACGTCTCGTATTACTTTCTTGATTGCAATTTCAAAGTTTTCAACATCATTCAATAGCTAATAAAAACAATAACATATCTTTTAAGAATGACTGCCATTAAAAAGTATCAGCACTTGTAACGTTACGTGACTAAACTAACAAATAGACAGAATATAAAACAATTATAGATTTCAAAAATTATTATTACACATTTTATAATAAATTTAGTGGAGGCACTCATTCTCCTTAAACATGATAATAAGTGGCAGTTTCACCACCATCATCATCATACCCTTATCTCGCCCGTGACAGGGTGTCCCGTCTATCTCCCACTAGGTCCCTGTCCACCCCACATACTATTATGTCCTTACGGACTACCTGCTCCCACGTCTGCTTCCAACCACTTGCATTCCTGAAATGGACCTAACAAGCTCCTCCTCCCCATCTTCTCATTACGTGTCCATTCCACCTCAACCTGCCCTCCCTCATTTTTTTCTCTCGCGCTGTCCACCACCTCCAGGCTACCACTAATATACTCGTTCCTAATTCTATCAGCTCTCGACACCCCACTCATGTACCGCAACATTTGCAAGTCGGCTACTTGCATTCTATTGACGAGGCTATTCCTCATTGCCCAACACTCTGATCCACATAGTACAGTTGCTCTAACCGCTGCCCTGTAAAACCCCTCGTGTAAAAATATTAGCAGTTAAAAACGTGGAATCAAAAATAACTTACCACTAAAGTATCCAATGAATCTACCAACGTTAATGAGAAACTGAAAGAAAAGCACTACAATATCAGTTCTAGAACAAATTTGCCAACACAAGCGACATAATATTTATTACAAATAGTACTGACAGGGCAGTAGTAATTTGGTTTCTATATTACCAATTTATTTATTTGTCAGTAACTAACATTTAGAAGAAGAAAAGAGGTGGGAGATGCTCTGTGACTCATGGCCGCTTATCTCGCAGCATTTCTATCACTTTCCTTCTGATCCTGGCAAGTGAAATTACAGCATAGGGTAAAAAACGGGAAACGGCCCCCAAAAAACCTCAAAATATCTATAAATTCAAAATTTACAACAACTTCACGATCACTAAAGAAAATGTACAACGATTGAAAACGAAATGACTGATGGCCAAACATCTTTAATTCTTCACTCTCTAAACATCTGTTAGTTTCACACACCCTTACAATGAGACATTCAATGTTGCATGCAAACAAAAAAAAACAATACAGATAGATTCTTGCCGTAGAATAAAATTTGTTGGTTGTTATATGGCAAATCTCACGCCATCCCGAATCCATGCACAAACACACTGAGGTGGAATAGGAAGGGGTCGTCCCATTCAATGTCTGTCTCAACGTCTGTATCCGAGGGTAACGAGCATGAAACTAACAGAATGAGTAGAATTGACCCAACATCTCACCCCTAAGCATGACACTAACAACACGATCTAATGATCATTAATTTTTCACTCATCGAGTCAAATGACAGTTCTCAACTGTAAAAATCAATATGCATTTTTAAAATTCAATATATAAAATGGTCCACCAGATGAAGGTTGAGGAGAAAGAGTGGTCCTCAATCACTATCCCACTTGACGATATTTAACTTAGTAGGATGGGTTGTCACTAAAGACCCATGCATCAATAATTCCTATCATTCTCTTCATGAATTTATATCTGACACTAACGTGGGAATACTAGGTATAATTTGTTTCTTTTTTAAAGGAAGAGAGATAAGATGACAACACTCACTTTCCTAAAGCATCATCAATATCTCCACGACTAGGTTCTGTATCACGATATCGCCCCCGACAACTTAATGGCATAAGTTCATCTGCTGGATAAGCATTGTTCTGGAAAAAAAAACAACGAATAAATAAAATACAATTATATAATGTGCTGCATTCCAAGATCATACAGTATTTTGTAAATAATCTGGAGATGAATCTTCAAAGAAATTTACTTTACAGCGAGCACCGCAGTCAGTCCCACAGTGTCGGGTTACCTCCTTGGGGTAAACTCTCAACACTTTATCAGTAACGCAATCTAAACAATATTTATTTTACTTATGTCTCGTTCAATTCACTTGGAAGTCGAGCAGATCAAAAGTCCAAAGGGGGAATTACACTCGGGTTACCTGCACTTGCATCAACAAAAGAAACATTTAAACGTTGGACAATTATTTAAGCTGATCTAACGACGACGACCTACACACTGTAATAATCCAAAAACAGAGGCCAAGTTTAAGATTGTCTATAAGTAAGTCTACTTCAGGCAGTGACGTAGCAAGGGTTTTCAGGACCCGGGGGCAAAGTCAGCTTTCGCGCCTCCTCCTGACAAGGTTGATCGTTTGGTTCGTTGGTGTTTTAGGGCCCTTCAACTACAAGGTCATTAGAGCCCCGTCCACGGCCTAGTTCTAATGTAAAGACTGCACAGACACTACACTAATGCGACGTCTTTTTGGGTATTACCGGTACCCAGTTTTTCCAAGCGACCACCCATGTCAGTACTAGCTTGGGTTGCGTTGCTTAACTTCAGTGATCACACTAGAACTGGTGCGTCCAACGCAATAAGCCGCTCCCTCCTGACAAAGTGTGAGCTATAAATATCTGCATCTCGCGGCATATTTTTAGGGTAAGTAATTATGTAACATCAATACTGGCGCCCCCAGATGCTGCCCCCGGGGACAGATGTCCTCCTTGCTCCCCCTAGCTACGCCACTGACTTTAGGTGAGTGTATTTTAGGGTTCCCAGTTTATGATGCTAGTAGTGGGATTCCCAGTCTTGCATAGAAGAGGTTTTTCAAATTAAATTAAACAGAGGTGTGTTAAATTAAAAAAGTACCTCAGTTTCCAATCAGCAACAATGAAAACGTTGCAAATACTTTTACTGCAAACAAAGTCTACAGTTTAGTACTGCAAACAATTTAATAACATTCGTGATAGCCTTAACCCTTGTGAGAACTTCATATTTCTCGCCTTTTCTATCAACATTTAAAATCTTCAATCGTAAAACTGGTAGACAATCCCTTAAATAGGCTACACTTTGCAAAAAAAAATTTACTACAGTATTATTTTTTTTTTCTGAAAATAAACTCATCTTCCAACGCAACTCAAGGAATTGTGAAGGCAGTCATTTATGACGCAATATTAGCAACGTGCTGTGCTTCGCAAATAGCTAAGCTAAAGCGACATTAGACATTCACAGAATGTAAGTAACGAAACAGGGCTAAAAAGTCTTCAAAATCCTATTCAAGTTCTGAATACCATACTTCATTAAATTGGCAACTGGACTGTATGCCATATGCTCCATCAGGGACAGAAGAAAAAAACCATCTACTAGCTTAATGGTTTTAATAAAGAGTACAATGCAGAAAGGCTGAGCGCAGATGTTCACAATGTCATCAAAGGTTCATGAACTACTACAGAAGTAATTTCAAAGAACCATGCTAGCAGAAAGAAGGTCAAATGAGAAGATTAGACAATTCCGAATGGTGCCATAAGTGGTGCTGGTCAGTTAAGTGAACAGTTCAAATCACGTTTGAACTCTTTTGTCCAAACTTCATGAAAATGTCACTAGTAAGAAACGGATGCAGACAACACCCCACCACCGAGACCGTAGTCCTACAAGACTGTAGTCTATTTTCTCTACTTATCAGTCTCAGGGTACACGTAGCATTCAGTTTCGTTGCTGTTTTAGGGACCTTCATCTACAACGGTCGTTAGCGCCCCGTCCACTGCGTAGTTCTGAAGGAGCGGCGAATTGTGTTGGACACACCAGTTCTCGTCTGATCACTGAAGTTAAGCAACACAACCCCAGCTAGTACTGACATGGGTGGCTTCTTGGGAAAACTGGGCACTGCTAATACCCAAAAATCGTCGCATTTGTGTAGTGTCTGTGCAGTCTCTGCAATAAGAACTACACTGTGGACGGGGCTCTAATGACCTAGTAGTTGAAGGCCCCTAAAACACCAACAAACAAGTAGTTCTGAAGCAAAGTCTGCACAGACACTACGCTGTTACGGCGATTTTTGGGTATTAGCAGTACCCAATGTTCCCAAGCGGTTACCCAGGATTGTTTGTTGTTGTTTTAGGGCCCTTCAACTACAAAGGTCATTAGAGCCCCGTCCACACCATAGTTCTGATGCAGAGACTGTACAGACACTACACTAATGCGACGATTTTTGGGTATTAGCAGTACGCAGTTTTCCCAAACCGCCACCCATGTCAGTACTAGCTGGGGTTGCGCTGCTTAACTTCAGTGATCAGACGAGAACTGGTATGTCCAAAGGAATACAGCCACTCCCCCAGCATTCAGGTGGGATGGGATGCAAACCTAGCTTATGTGGGATGACATACACATAGGCGCTGATGAAAAGCAGTGCACCAATCAAATAAATGAAAGCTTCTAGTAATTTAAAAAAAAATCTGAATTACTCAGTCAGGATGGATCATATATTTTTCAGTTTCTTCATTGAAATAATAATTTAAAAAGTTTCTTATCTGCAGATGGGTGGAAAAAACACAAAATGGCACTGGGAATGGAGAGGAGAAGGACGAGGAAGGGAGAGCACATTTCTAGTCGAAATGATGATTATGCTTTTAAATAACACTAAACTACACTCGAAGAAGATGAAAATGGATGACATAAGGAAAGACGGAATACAAACATACTGAAACAAGACTAGGTAGCAAAAAAGTAACGTTTCTTTGCGATAACAGGGCAAGTTAAAACTGTTCTCATACATATTTATAAAAACATCTAACATAAAATACCATATACGAGAAACAATCCCTTAAGAATTTTTTAACATCAATTCTATCAAGCAGAAAGTGTATTTACCGCCTATAATCTTGGAGGCCCGAGAGAAACAACCTACCAAAATTTAATGCTTTTAAGAAATGCTTTAAAAATATTTGGGAGGAGCCACTTTATTTCGGTTATATTCAATCCATAAAACCGGCCACTACGACTTAAATGCTGCGTAATTCTCAGATATAAAATTATTTCAATGGGAAAATTTCTCGTAACACATGACCATACTCGACTGTAATTCAAACAAAATGGTGCCTAACTACTGCCCCCTAACTATTGGGATCTGAAATAAAAATTCAATCAAAATTAGGAGGGAAAAAATCGTGTTGACCCCCAGAGGGGAAGGCAGTACATATGCATTTCATTAAAAATAAACGTCAAGCGAAAAAAAAAATGCGAATGTCACCAGCAGTCGGAGGAATTGACTTTGTATCTACCTGCAGTGCGGGCGAACTGAGTTCAATTCCAGACCGTGGAGGCAGGATGGTGCTGCAACCAGTTTTTTTTTTTGTTGGTATTTTAGGGCCCTTCAACTACAAGGTCATTAGAGCCCCGTCCATTGCATAGTTCTAATGCAGAGACTGCACAGACTCTACGCTAATGAGACTACTTTGGGGACTTAGTATGGTCCAACCCCGATAATGCAGTGGACCAAGGGACCCAGTGTGTTTACATTATCCAGAATGTTCAATCTTAGGTCTAATTGGTTCTCATCTGCTCGGAACCTAACCTAACTCCTGTTTTCAATATCGGGACAATTTCATTATCCGGAGTTGGACTGTAGTAATATAATTGACCTGAGACTGAGATAGTGAATTCCTATCCATTTTTTGTTTTGTTTTGTTGGTGTTTTAGGGCCCTTCAACTACAAGGTCATTAGAGCCCCGTCCACAGTGTAGTTCTGATGCACAAATGCGACGATTTTTGGATACTAGCGGTACCCAGTTTTCCCCAGCGGCCACCCATGTCAGTACTAGCTGGGGTTGCGTTGCTTAACTTCAGTGATCAGACGAGAACTGGTGTGTCCCACGCAATTCGCCGCTCCCTCAATTCCTGTCCATGTACCTTGTTAATCTTTAAGAGACGGAAAGAATTGGTCTACCACGGAGCCCCTAGCTCAGACCTCTGTCAATCGCGTCCTTTGAAAATGCTGTCATTGCTCTATCATCCGGGCCCATCAAGCTAATAACCTGCGGTCGAATTAATCGTTCATTCACTTTCAGTTCCTCATCATCACCTAAATTGAGTGTTCCGGTATGAGACAGGTAGGGGGAGGGGAGTTGACCAATGTTTTTAAAAACCAATAGTTTCCTTAAGAGGAAAACCGACTGGTCGGCAACCCAAATAACAGATTGCTCTGAAATACCGTATATATGCACACTGTCACTCAAGCATCTCCAGTGAGGTGTTGTTATCCTGACCTCATTCAAAACGCTTGCTTTTACATCATAATAGAGGTCACAAACACCACTGCTGGCAATGACCGCACTCTGCACACAAAACTGTACATATATATGTGGGAGGGAGGGAGGGAGGGAGGGAGAGAGAGAAGAAGGGATGAGAAGGAAAATAAAATAAATAAAATTCAGTAAAAAAAATTTGCGACGTTATCTTTCTACAAGTTGTGATTTAAGCTTGCAGATTCCATACACAAATGTATCGTAGTGAACGTCCCAAATGGGAATGAACAAGAAAGCTCCTAAAATAAAATTTCATTTTCAAGTGTCATTAATAGTGACCACCACCAGTCCAACACCAAAGTGTCGACTTTCCATACAATGACAACCCCCCTAGCTACATGGTATGCAATACCCAAAAATTGAAATTTCACATAATTAAAATTATCTCACCATGTAGGCATTGAATGAGTGATAAAACATCTCCCTCGCCGCCTCTCTGAAAAGAAAAAAAAAAGAGTTAATAATTTATTTTTGTACTTTCAGAACAAAAATAACAAATAGGTAACCCTCAATCGCATGCTAGAGGGCATTACACCGCATACCACCACAGTAGAGAATTGAACTCAAGATTCACGATTACCACTTCCCTAATCGGAGATGGGACATCATTCATATTTTGATTCAACTACAAATCTTAACCTTTAGGAAAGGTGTTGGACCCTACATCATCTTTAAAATGTTTAATTAAAATCAATTAATATTTTATGGGTTCAATTACGTTTCTCAAATGTCTCACAAACCCATACGCCCTACATTTTTAAGTAGAAATTGAAGAATTTAGTGAGAGAGAGAGAGAGACACACACAGCACGGAACAGAATAAAGGTGTAAAGTTGTTCGTTGGTGTTTTAAGGCCCTTCAACTACAACGGTCATTCAGCCCCGTCGACTGCTTGTCCACAGTGTAGTTCTTATGCAGAGACTGCACAGACACTACACTAATGCGACAATTTTTGGGTATTAGCAGTACCCAGTTTTCCCAAGCGACCACCCATGTCAGTACTAACTGGGATTGCGTTGCTTAACTTCAGCGATCGGACGAGAACTAGTGTGTCCAACGCAATTCGCCGCTCCCCCGTCGACTGGGCAGTTCTAATGTAGAGACTACACAGACACTACGCTGATGCAACGATTTTTGGGTATTAGCAGTACTCAGTTTTCCCAAGGCGCCACCCATGTTAGTTCTAACCGGAATTGCGGTGCTTAACTTCAGTGATACAGTCGACCCCTAAAAGCTGTCTAGAGAGACGACAGTTAACTGTTGAACAGGGGCTTAACATGGTTGAATAGATGGTAACTGCCCTAAAACCACAAGCCCATTTAAGTCCCCTCGCATGACACGTATTTCACCATCAACCATGTCTCCAATTGTTGTTGTTTGTTGGAGTTTAAGGTCCCGTCAACTACAAGGTCATTAGAGACCCGTCCATTGCATAGTTCTAATGCATATACTGCACAGACACTACGCTAATGCGACGATTATTGGATATTAGCAGTACCCAGCTTTCCCGAGCGACCACTCATATCAGTACTAACTGGGCTTGCGTTGCTTAACTTCAGTGATCAGACGAGAACTGGTGTGTCCAACACAACTCGCCGCTCCATGTCTCCAACTATGGCAGGATAGAGTACCCATATACCCCCGTTGATACCAAAAACACATGGGCAATATTGACGCACTAAAGTTCTGCGTAGTCGATCTCATTCCACAATCGCTGCTTATTTCATGTCGGCCTGACTTCCTTCTTGGGACAATTCTTACTAATGCCGGCCAGAGCAACCAGAAACTCTTTCCTGTCTTTAAGTACGGAGACAATGTTCTATAGAGAGACTATACCAGTGGTGGCCAACTTTCGTGTACATAACCTTTTATCTTAAAAAAGTGTCGCGATCGACTTGTTGTCATGGGCATAGTCAAAGTGGGGAGGGGGGTTCTATACTGGACCCACCTCGGTCCAGTATTGAACCTAGAACCACTGACGCAGACCTAGAAACACCGAGCAGCTACGTCACCGAGGCGGGTCTTAAGTCAACACACCGCGAGTGATCGACCAAAATTGGCTTCGCGATCGACATGTTGGCCACCCCTGCTATAGAGAGTGGTTGTATTGCGTTGAACACACCAGTTCTCGTCTAATCCCTGAAGTTAAGCAACGCAACCCCAACTAATACCAACATGGGTGGCCACTTGGGAACACTGAGTACCACTAAAAATCGTCCTGTCTGTGCAGACTCTGCATTAGAACCACGCAGTGGACGGGGCTCTATGACCACTGTAGTTGAAGGGCCATAAAAACATCAACGAAACGAGACAATGTATGAACAGCAGACGGTAGGGCACAAGCTTGGAGATCGCCTACCTCTCTACTACAAGCAACTCCTAACCCTTTTCCCGCCTATGGCAGGGTCGGGTACTCATTTGTCCCTCTGAATGGACATATGGCGATATATTGGTCATAGTTTTTTCTGCAGCCGGTTGCCGGCCAAAGCTGCACCCCTACGCTTATTTATCGTTGGTCTAATGTTCGTTGGGGAATGCTACCGACGCCGGAGGGGGGGGGGGCGAGCTCCTACACCTGGAAATTTTGCTTCATCTACCCGTTGTGTAGTAGAGAGGGTTCTTTTACGTGCAAGTGCCATCGTACACCCACACGGCACCTCGGTTTTACTTCTCGTCCGAAAGAAGGCACATTCGCGGCCTCTCTCTCACACACAGAAAAAGAATCTACGCCTCTCGATCAGGATCGAAGCCGCAACCACGAAATCACTAATCAAGAACTCAACCCACTGAACCACCGAGAGAGGTGTGTTGTTGTTGTTTGTTGGTGTTTTAGGGCCTTTAACTACTAAGGTCATTAGAGCCCCGTCCACTGTGTAGTTCTGATGCAGAAACTGCACAGACACTACACGAATGCGACGATTTTTGGATACTAGCGATACTAGCGGCCATCCATGTCAGTATTAGCTGGGGTTGCGCTGCTTAACTTCAGTGATCAGACGAGAACTGGTGTGTCCAACGCAATTCGGCGCTCCTGAGAGAGGTGCGTGTCGAATTCAAAGATATCTATTAGACAGACTTTCTAATTACAGATTAAAGTGATGTATTGCCCAATAATTGGGCAAATCTTTAAAGAGTTTAAAATGACTTGAACAATATGAAGAAAGAAGTAAGATAATCTATTCAGTTTATACAGGAAATAAATGAAAGAAAATCACGCTAGTAATTTGAAGTGAAAAACGCGACTGGTATGTAGATGCACAAAGTAAAAAGCAGCAAAAGATGAGGTCTTCTACATCTCATAATGCCAAGATGGATGATGTTAATGATAACGAATGCATTTGGCAGACTCAATTTTGAATCAACAGACCGTGAGAGTTCAACCAAGAAAAAAACATCACGGCACAGAGAAAGAGAGAGAGAGAGAGCAGATAAAAAAAACGCCATTTCATTTGAAATGAATAGCTTGTTAGCATCACTGCATTTCAATTATTTATTGAAAACAATTTAAAGAGGTTTTAAATACACTATAAACCAGAACAAAAAAATGGAGAGAAAGAAGAATTAACGTTAAGATTACTATAAAAACACATTTTTTTTTACCTTAGTCTCAAAAAATTTACACTTTAAATTAGTTTTCATTGATCGATATTCAGATTATACTAGAGTTGTTAACAAATAAAAAGAAACGAGAGAGAAAAAAAGGCAAATCAAGGTCGGAGACAAAAATAAAATTTAAACAAGATTATATATATTATCAGTATCCCAGCAAATCTAAATTTTTGAAAATGAAGTTTCCAAAATATCATAAATTTGTAATTCACACCATGACACCACCAAATTATATACTTCAAAAAATTATTACGGCCAATGATTCAATAAAGGTCTCTGAACCACAATGTCATTTTCCAGTTTTATTTTCTAGACTGGGACACTCGGGCCTATGACCTGTCCTATTTGAGCAACTACTGTCAATTATTAAATGTAGTCGCTGTACCACTACGACAATGACCAAAGGCACACGTGATTTTAACAGCTTAGGGTAGGGTGGTGATATGTAAGAAATCTCACGGTGCACTCCTCACCTCCCAAAACACTTTTTTTTTTTATTTCGGTTGTAGTTTTGTCTTTCAAATATAATTTTAGCAAATTTAATCAAACTTTTTAACTAATATATAATAACTCCAACGGATAGGGGAGTCGCCCAAGCAGCCATAGCGGGCCGAACCTAATGGAGGCTGCTTGCAGGTGAGGAGAGGCAGGATATAAGGAGGTAGGAATAGAGACATTAGGGTCAGCACTTAGTCCATACTTATTCACTCTAGTAATGGATGAGCTGCTGACGGGAATAGGGGAATGGGCCCCTCAGTGCCTGGTATTTGCTGATGATGTCGGAACACTTGAGGAGTCCAAGAAATATGCACAAAAGGGCTTACAAGACATTAAGACAGCAATGGAAGGAGGGGGCCTTAAGGTGAGCATGAAAAAGACTGAGTACCTAGCTTTCAATTTTAGTGGTCAAGGGCAAGGGGGTGAGATCCACTGTGGGGGAGAGGGGATTCTAGTGGTGCAAGAGTTCCACTATCTAGGAGCGGCGAGTTGCGTTGGACACACCAGTTCTCGTCTGATCACTGAAGTTAAGCAACGCAAGCCCAGTTAGTACCGACATGGGTGGTCGCTCGGGAAAGCTGGGTACTGCTAGTACCCAATAATCGTCGCATTAGTGCGGTGTCTGTGCAGTGTATGCATTAGAGCTATGCAGTGGACGGGTCTCTAATGACCTTGTAGTTGGCGGGACCTTAAACACCAACAAACAAAATCCACTATCTAGGATCAGTTTTCCAGAGCAATGGGGAAATAAGATTCTAACGTGAACCGCAGGATTAATGCAGGGTGGCTGAAGTGGAGACAGGCAAGTGGGGTCCTGTGCGACCACCGAGTCCCAATAAAGTTGAAGAGAAGAGTTTACAGAACCATCGTTAGGCCAGCTACGCTGTATGGGTCAGAGTCTTGGGCAGTTAGAAAGAACCATGAAAGGCAAATGCAAGTGGCAGAGATGCGAATGCTGCGATACATGTGTGGAGTGTCACGAGCCGACAGAATTAGAAATGATTACATTATAGAGGTAGCTTGGGGGTGAGGGACATCGCGGAAAAGATGAGGGAGAAACGGTTGAGGTGGTACGGGCATGTGACGAAAGGAGGAGCTTATTAGGTCCATTGTGGGACTGAAGGTAATCAGGGGCTCCAGAGGTAGAGGAAGACCACAACGGACGTGGGTGCAGGTGGTGCGGAGGGACATGGAGGCGTGCGGGGTGGGGGGGGACTTGGTGGGGGATAGGCAGGAGTGGAGGATTAGAACCCGCAGACCCGACCCTGCCTCAGGCGGGAGAAAGGCGAGATGATGATTAATGGAGACATTAGCAGTTCCCAGTATCGCCAAACTTGCAAATCTGAAACGGGGAAAAGTATCCGCTGGGCAATGAATCCCCCAAAAGTTATTTTTTTCCTGGGATTTATTTTGGCTCATTCATCACCATATAATAATCCGTACCCTATTTTACATTGACACGAGGACCAAATGCCATTCTGGGTGCCACTGAGGAAACGAAAGGGGAATACGGAGAAGCCCCATCATGTATGTCTCTTCTTTATCGCATTCATACCGAGTGGCTGTATTGTGTTGGACACACCAGTTCTCGTCTGATCACTGAAATGAAGCAACGCAACCCCAGTTAGTACTAGCAAGGGTGACCGCTTGGGAACACTGAGTACTACTAATACCCAAAAATCATCCTAATACCTCAATGTCTGTGCAGACTCTGCATTACAACTACGCAGTGGATGGGGCACTAATGACCATTATAGGTGAAGGGCCCTAAAACACCAACAAAACAATCTGATTCACGCCAGGTGATTGTGAAAGTGCATGAAGTCCTTCATTGGACATTATAGAAGAGCTACTCTTATATTAATTGGTCCTATTCAACCCTTTACAACAATTTATAATGTAAAGTTTAAATAACACTTTCAAGGATTCATGATCTCATCAGTAACTCCCAAATTTCCAAGTCCTGATGCTGTCCCTCTTTTTCAGCAAACTCCTACTCCTAACCCGTATCCCGCGTAAGGCAGGGTCGGATACCCATCTTGTCCCTCTGAATGGACGCAAGGGTGATATATTGGATATTGTTTTTCTGCAGCCGGTTGCCGACCAAAGTTCCAACCTATATGCTTACTTACCGTCGGTCTACTTCTCGTTGGGGCATTTCACCGACAACAAGGGGGGAGATCCTACACCTGGGAATTTTTGTCTCATCTACCCGTTGCATAGTAGAGAGAGTTCTTTGACGTGCAAATGCCATCCTACACCACACGGGACCTCGATTTTACTTCTCATCCGAAAGAAGGCGCACTCGAGGCCTCTCTCTTGCCCGAAAGAAGCCAACCCACCTCGGTCCAGTATCGAACCTAGAACCACTGATGCAGTTCCCGAGTGTGTTACGCACACTTCGCCACCGAGGCAGGTTTTTGAGTTAGGTTTTATGTAATTCACTTCCCACAGTTCAAGGTGCTACCTCTACTGACATACATAGTTACAATGCCATTGACCAGCGCTTCACGAGTTAGGAAATGATTTTTTAATTTTCTTTGCAATTTCCTAGCGATTTCTTCCTCAGTACATATACTGTCCTACTGTGACCCTGAACAAGTCATTTTGGCTTCGTCCAGTGAAAAGGAGTTCACTAATTGAACAATACGAAATATCTGTATGTCACCATGGGGGCATCAGAATTTTTGAGGAGCTTAGGTGGGGCATGGTCATACAATAGGTGGGAAACATGGCACTAAACGAACACTGAGAACACCTACGTGGACATCTTTGTCTCACAATTGGCCAGTTCAAATTCAACTATCTTCGTTATCTTGCAGTATCATTTTTCCTGACCATTTAAAACTACAATGTTCATTCGTCCATCCTGTGCAAACTCAGAAGTTTTGAGTCATGTCAATTAATCTGCATGTACTAAATCCAGCCCAGCAACACAAATACTTTATGCTATTTATGGCTCCCAATTTAGTTTAGTATTTTTAGGCGTTCCCCTTATTTGTTCAACCATTTTTATTAGCTTTTTCTCTATTCCATGCTTGTGATCGAAATTTGAATTTAAGTAATAATCAAATAGGTTATAAAGTAGCTTAAGTTTATTTCATATAACTTAAAAACTAATTAAACACCACTTCACTGCAGCTTTTAAATTAAATTCTGAACAATTATTATGACTAAATACAGCCTCGTGATAAAGCGAATTACTGGGTGGTTAAACTGCAAAGATTGCACTTCGTTGTTGTTGTTTGTTGGTGTTTTAGGGCCCTTCAACTACAAGGTCATTAGAGCCCCGTCCACAGCATAGTTCTTATGTAGAGACTGCACAGACACTACACTAATGCGACGATTTTTTGGGTATTAGCAATACCCAGTTTTCCCAAGCGGCCACCCATGTCATTACTAACTGGGGTTGCGCTGCTTAACTTCAGTGATCAGACGCGATCTGGTGTGTCCAACGCAATTCGCCGCTCCCACTGCACTTCGTTGAAGAGTAACTATAACTTGGAGATATTTAGTGCTAACAATCAAAGCCACAAGAAAAATTACTGTAGATCAGTCTTCAAACTTTGTCGACTCACGGAACCCTTAGAACTATAAGATGTTTTGGGGGAACCCCATCCCACCTTTTGAAAAGTATGTGTTCCGCGGAACACAGTTTGAAGACCGCTGCTGTAGATTAAACAGACGATTAGCTCTATTATTGTCCTAACTGAAAAAAGGACTGACAGCAAACATCACAATGCACACAAAGACGTAGTGATTAAATTATTTGGACTATCATTTATAAAAGGTCACAAATAAGAAATTATTTTATTTATGGAAAAAAATGAAAACCAAACATTACCCAGAAATCTTAGAGGGTCATTTTCTTTTCATTGATTAAATTAATTGAAACCACAACAGGACAATGCTCCCATCCATACATCAATAAAAGACTAGTAAACAGACTATGAATCAGTTTGTTTAGATTGGCCACCCTCACGACAAACAAAAAAGCAACTCATAACCCTTTTCCCGCCTATGGCAGGGTCGGGTACCCATCATGTCTCTCTGAATGGACATAGGGCGATATATTGGTTATAGATTTTTCTGCAGCCGGTTGCCGGCCAAAGCTGCACCCCTACGCTTATTTATCGTCGGTCTAGTGTTCGTTGGGGAATGCTACCGACGCCAGGGGGCGAGCTCCTACACCTGGAAATTTTGCCTCATCTACCCGTTGCGTAGTAGAGAGGGTTCTTTTACGTGCAAGTGCCATCGTACACCCACACGGGACCTCGGTTTTACTCCTCATCCGAAAGAAGGCACACTGGCGGCCTCTCTCTCGCCCAAAAGAAGCCGACCCACCGTGTCCAGTATCGAACCTAGAACTACTGACGTAGTTGCCGAGCGTGCTAACCACTGACCACCCTCACGACAGGAGCGACAAATTTGGGTTGGACACACCAGTTCTCGTCTGATCACTGAAGTTAAGCAACGCACTCTCAGCTAGTACTTAAATGGCAGCCTCTTGGGAAAACTGGGAATCGTCGCATTAGTGTAGTGTCTGGGCAGTCTCTCCATTAGAACTACGCAGTGGACGGGGCTCTAATGACCTTGTAGTTGAAGGGCCCTAAAACACAAACAACAACATCCTCACGGCCTGATCTTAAACTAATTAACAATGTGTGAGTACTCATGGTAAATTACCTTTATGATCCACAGAAGCCCTACGCCAAAAAATAATTTCCTGGAGGGTTAAACACAGAATTCAATGTGCTAAATAATTGCATTACTACCATATTTGAATTATTCGGAGTTGTTTTGAAAAGAAATGAAGAGTGAGCAGTAACTAACTAATGATTTCTGAACTATTTTTCCTTAGGTGTAATCAGCTTTATTTTTATGCACCGATTTCTTAACGTACTTTTCTAAATGACCTTAAAGTTATGAAGGCTTACAATGAATGGCCTATAAAATTAAACGACAAACCGTCTGAGTCCGTAATTTTTCACACAACTGCATATCGGGGATAGTCGCAGTGATCTACATAGACATCAGGCCAGAAGGCTACTAAAATGATGTGAAGCTATTGAAACTAATTTTTTAATGGATCCATACCTTCTATAATGCATAGGACCAATTTTACTATTGATGGAGACCTTTAGCGACCCTTACTCAAGGTTACACCCGTAAATTGTGGAGTCTTATCGGATGTGGGGATCGATGACAGTCGAAGAGATCCCATGAACAGTGTCATTCAGGAAAGTTTGAACATTCTTGCATATAATGCTTTTCCACTTCTAAAATGACATCTTCCAACATCACTCAAATGACAAGGTTGGGTATTAAAGTATCATATCAAGTCAAAAAAGAAATTGTAGAAATAAAAACAAATCCCAACAGCAGCAGGAAGCGGGGTAGGGTGGATAATCGAGACACGTATATATGCTTGTTGAAAGGGAAGTTGTACAGGGCAGTGGTTAGGCCAGCTATGCGATATGGATCAGAATGTTGGGCAGTGAGGAAGAGCCACGTCAATAGAATGCTGCAGTACATGAGTGGAGTGTCGAGAGCTGATAGGTAGGGGTGGAGGACATCGCCGAAAAAATGAGGGAGAATAGGCTGAGGTGGTATGGACACGTAATGAGAAGAGGGAAGGAGGAGCTCGTTAGGGCCATCTCAGGAATGCAGGAGGTCGGTAGCACCCAGAGAAGGGGGACCGAAGCTGACGTGGGAGCAGGTCGTCCTTGAGGATATGGCAATGTGTGGGGTGGACGGGGACCTGGTAGGAGATAGAAGGGAGTGGAGGGCTAGAACCCACAGACCCGACCCTGTCACAGGCGGGATGAGGGTATGGTGATAATATATATGCTTGTTGGCTTATGAGGAACTTGAACCGGACTAGTTGGATGTTACTGGATGCCGACTTAATGCTATTAGTGTCTTCTTAAGAAGATGCGGGGATAGTGGGCCTATCTAAAGCAATTTGAGATCAACTATGTGATGCCATAAGTTCCGTGACATAAAACAATACGATCTCTACTGATACTACTTAAGTCTTAAAAGCATTCACTCACAGAGCAAATTTTTCAACTCCTTGAGTCACTGCAGAACATCGTGAAATAAGAATGGCAATCAACAATCAATAGGCTAACATATAACTGACGGACACTAATTAGGTTTGACAACTCCAGAAGACGACTGTCAACTACATTACGAATGCTTACATTTCTCACCTATCTTCCACGGTCATGCACAATCACAATATGTTCTATCAATATTTACTCTAGGTTACCTCCAATGAATGGATAACCATGAAATTGCATTAGCAGTAGAATTGAGAAACAAAAATAGGCTAAACACTACAGCTCCACTTCAAAAGAAACAAGTTAGCTCATTTTTTACCCTCACTTTTTAAAAAGCAAACAGCATCAGCCTAGACCTGGTAGCAGGAGGACATCTCCCTTCAAAAGCGGAGAAATGTGTCACGATTACACACTTCTGAAAACTATTACAAAATATAGGCTGCAATATATTAGGACCATAAATTATTGTCTTTTATAGACCTTCGATTGACCCACATCGCAGTATAAAATGACAATTATCATCCCCTTACTTAGCAAACCTGTTCAACGCCAAAACTTTATTTGGGACTAAGGATTGCTGGCTTCAAAATTAAAAAAAAAACCCTCGGGTTCAGAAAATGCAAGCATAAATTGCACATTTTCACTACCCTATAAAACTGAGTTGACCAATAGTATTTTGAATGGCATGCCTATTTTCTAAAACTACCGACAAGGATTCAACCCAAAACGTATAAAAGCAGTTTTAAATATTGTCTGTTACAAAGTGTTATGAAGAGAATGGAAGCTGGTTAGGTCCATTACAGGTATGTAGGTTATTGAAAGCACACAGGGCAGATAAAAACCAAAACAAAGGGACAAGGGACTTAGTAAGAATGTAGAGACAATGGAGAGTCAGAACTAAAGATCCGACCCTGTCATGGGTGTGACAAGGGTATTATAATGACGATGATGATGAAACGTAGTGCATTAGATATATACCCCTATAGAAAACTGGATTTATTATGCATTAACATTCTTCTTCAATATTCTGAAATAAATCAAAATCAGTTTAAAATACCTGTTACTTAACATGGACCATTAAGGTCCTGCAATCGTCAGTCAATATTTACAATGAGCTCGCACGCCATCGGAAGAAGCAGAATGAAAGTTAGGCATCACTATCCTAGGTGCAGGGGTATGTGAAGTTCAAACAGTTAACTGCTGGATACTTTTAATTTTTCATAGCCAGACGCATGCTGCAACTTTTTTTTTTTGCTAAACGACATTTTGAAAGATATCAAGGTGTAGTAAATATAGCTTCAATGAAATGGAATTAAGAGCATCGTGCAAGTCAGTCCGTACAATCTTTTGAGTGCAGTTCATTCTCCAGACTGCACCTACACCGAAACTAGTAAAGTGACAGTAATTAAAATGTATTTAAATAGTAATCTGTGATGAAACGTGTAAAGCGATAGTTTTATAATGAAAAATGAATGTCTGTCAGTGGTACACTTACTTGTATTGAATTTTCTCGTAAGGAGACATCTCCAGCGCCACGTCACGTATTAACACCAAAATAATTCCAAATAGCAGCGCACGGTTTAAAGGGAATGTCCAAAACATCAGCTTTTCCATGATAACGTTGTAGATCCAAATATTTCTCCAGAAATAAATTAGCGGAAAGCATGGAGCAATAACAGTTTATGGACTACAAGGCCAAGTATATGAATATATCCGGTGGGTACCTTCATGCCACACTCAACACACACGCCAAACACAGCTACCTTCGGAGTTGCTTCATTACCTTGTTAGTCATTGAGGTAGCGTTTTCAAGCATTTATTTAATCATTATGCTGTATGAAAGTGCTGCTTAATTATTCGATAACGAAAAACCACACACTTATGATGACCAGCTTCGCACTTTCAACTCTTACATCTCACACAATTCATATCACTACCTCCACCAAAGTAACAACCAACCTTGTTTCTTTTTCATATCCGTCTTCCATTCTACACAGACGGCATTACGTCACATATTACGTTCTCCCGTCCAGTTCATTAGATGCGCATGCGTAAATGCTGTTAAAAAAATACTGCAGGTCAGAGTGCGGTAGGTATTTTGTGATGGGGTACTCACATCACTGGCACCACGAATTATAAAAAGATACTCAGTTTTTCTGTTTATTATTTTTTTTCCAATTTAAACTTGTGGGTATGTTCAATAAAAGACCTAGTTAAAGCAAACATATCGGAATTTCTACATTGTAAAACGTTAGTGCACAGGAGGCCTACTCTAGCTACAAAAAGAACTACACACCCGGCGCTCTCTCTAACGATCTTTTGAGATTGCGTATTCTTTTTTATTGACGTTGCGGTCGGTTTAGTTATGCACGTGGAATAGAAAATAGTGTGTTTTCGGGTGGTAATGTACATTTTATAGTGCATTAGAAGTTAAAAATCCTCGAATTCAATAACTTTTAAAGTGCTTTAAGATGACGATTTGTTTGCGATCGCTTAAATTTCAACTGTATCCAAAATTACCATTGATTAAAGGGAGAACATCAACATCTCATACGGGGCTGCCGAAACCTCATTCTAATTTTTTGGTAGAGGTGAGATGTAGATGAATTTCTTTTGCATTTTGTTATTGTCTGCCATTTGATTTTACATTAGATAATGCTAAGTCCTTAACGACTGTTGTTTACTTAATGCGCGTGACCCGATAAGCAATCATGAGTATAGGGATGGCTAAAACAATGTGATGAATAATATACCAACAAATTTTTTCTTGTTACAGTTTCTCGACGGGGGGAATGTGTCTCACACTAAAACATCTTCAATTTCAGCATTAACATTGTATAGGACAAATGATTTCAAAAATGTGATTTGCACAGAAAGCCAAACTGAATACCAAGCCGTTGAGCCCATCTGTAATGTGGTTGTCAAACCTTTATCACTGACATCAGACGATATATTGTATTCCAATGGTCTCGGCTGTCACTCTGTTCTCCATTTGCACGAAGATGATCTGAAACGGGATGTTATTTACAGGGAGAACTTTTCAGTCATTATTCTCACGAACCGTGCATCAGACATTCATCAGGGAGGTTCATTATGTTTAGCTAGCTCAAAAAAGGTTCTCGATTCACCTGCTACCAATTTGAGTTCATCGAATACTGATGAAAGACGTCCACCGGCATCTCCAGGCAGTTCTCCGTCGAAACCATCTGCTGAACAATTAGACAAAATATATAATAATTTATGTGACCGGGTTAGTAGCATGAAAATTTCTAAAATTATCTGCAACCAACAGCGAAGTGTATAGTTATATAAGCGAAGCATTTTCTTTTGCAAGCTTCCAAAGTTGTTCACGCATACGCAGGATTACACAATATTTCACAAAAATGTCATCTTCCGAAATAACATCAAAGGCGTGACTATAAAGTAAGTTTTAAGAGAATTTTTTAAAGTCCTCCTTTCATAAAACACTACGTTAAAAATGCTACTTTTCCTTTTTCGTAGAGGTGTCGTCCCATATATGCAATATATGTCAATGATCCGATTTTTTGGACACTTGAGATTCGCCTATGTGAAGATGGATATTTTAAAAATAACGAAGCATCCAGAAGATGGAACTGTTCGAGTTCGGTGGCGCATAAAGGGTGTTTCAGGACTCAAAGTTTTGATCAATTTTTGGAGGTTCAGACTCTGGCAGTATAAAACTGTGAGAGAACAAGAAGCAACGTAAGTATTGTACACTTTATGATATCCATCAGTATTCTCTCGAATTAAAAAGTTATTATCAGGTGGTACGACGGATTTTCAACATTTCATGTTGGCGGCGATGGCTTGATACATGAACATATCTGCGATAAGGTAGCTTGCAAAACTGCTAACAGTTTATAAATTATAAACGCTTAAAAGAGGTATAATATAAAAATTTTTGTTTCAAGATGATGCCAGATGAGCAGAAAGAAAAGTCTTCGAGGGCAAATCTTGCTGCTAAGCTTGCCTTATTTGTCGCCGTTATTCCAAGACCTTCGTGGGACAACGTCTTAGGTGCAACGTCTTTGTCTATAATGAGGTTTCTTGAAGGACAAATTCATTACCCAACTTCTGTTAAATAAGTAGTAGCATTGTCTTATAACTATCCCCCGTGATGACTAGTTGTAATAGTTGCACCTGGAATTTAAACTTGATTACTACCGAGTGTGCTTAATTTTTATTTCTAATTTGCATTTGAAAAAAGTTAAAAACTGAACTGCTATGTTGCCCACACAACATTTTCGGAACATGTTTGGGAGGTATATCAGCCATGACAATGGAAAATGTTTCATGCGAATTTTAAATGATCAGATTAAAATTATTTTTCTGTAGTTAATGACGTAAAGCAGAAATAAGTTGTAAATAAATGTGTTATTTTTCTTCTAAGGAAAAATGAATATTACATTAAGTTTATAAATATTCAAAATAATTTCAATCAATCTGCCTGCCCCCATGTTAACTGGGTGAGCTAAGGTAAAAAGGGGCTTCCCCTGACTGAAATTGAGCTAATAAGTTACATTTAAGAGCTGAAACAAAAGCGTACAATAGCTTCTCTGGAGTCAACGTTGTGGACATCGAGTGTTGTCCACAACAAATGTGATTTTTACTAAAACCACGTTTAGCAGTATCCAGCACATCCTTTAAAAGGTCTCTGAGTAAACCAGTATAAGTATAATTTCATCGAACATCCCTCGTTAATTATCAGTTCCTGTTTATGCTCACAAAGCAATCATTAAGATTGTCACAAAATTTCTGATATTATAATTTAGCATAAATACATTTAATACAATGTATTCCAGAAGGTAAATAGTTCATCAAATTCACAGAAAAGAATGAACACATCTATTTACAAAATATGAAATTACTGCAATTAAAGTAGACTGAAGCGACAGTTACTAAAAATATTGAGATTTAGCAACAATTATATGCAATTTGGCTTAAACCATCCATTTTAATAGCCAAAAACAAAGTGGAATGATGAAATTCTGCTGCAGCAAGTACTGCCCCCGATATGAAAATGACTAAAGTAATATTCGTCGTAGATTAACATCTAACATTAAAAAAATGTAGGTTTAAATTTTCTAAAATATCAACTCAACACATTTCAAATATCCAACATAAGTTTAAAAATAAGATATTCCAAATTAAAAAAAAAATTCAAGTACTTCTTGTGCTGAATCCAAATATCTAAATTGCTGGAAACGTGTCATCAAAATACGAAATTTGGCTGTTTTGTGTAATTTAAGAAGTTGGAGATCTCTCATGAGCAATTTTGCATTCGTCCACCTTTGACAGGCTGATGTGGAATCCTGGTACTACTTTAACGCCACAAGGACAACCAGATCCTATTAGATTTAATAATCCACAATTTGATATTAAGAAAGAACATAAATAAGTGTTATATGCACAAGCTCTACTAAACTCAAATTATATCTTTACCTAACCAGTTGAAGTTTCCCACCTTTGCCTTACATTTAGGGCAACATAACTACGTTTCATAAATAAAAACATTCACATTCATCAGCAATGAAATGAACAAAAATTAGCTTTTAATTCTTATTAATGAGCAGTAGCTAACTAAATTTGGAGTGCATATGAAAGTTACTACCTTGCCTTGGAGATTAAGTTGAGATTCTTCCATCCACTGAATAGGCTCAGTGAACAATCCTTGTGAACACCTGCCTTCATTTAATTCTTCTCCGACTTGCCACGTGGAATCTAACCAAGTTGGTTTCTGGCCTACTGAATGTGCTAAAACGTTCAAATTGGTAAACAAGGCCCTCCTACCAAATAGAAATGTAATCTCAATATTCAGAAGAAAAAATACACCACACGTTCTCTATCTTCGACTCACCTACACTGTTTGCACTTATAGACATTGTCAGCAATATTCATACTGACATTGTTATCTGCGACCCCAGGATCTTTTGCCAAAATATCTTGAACCAAATCGAAGTTTCGCCCCTTTTTCAATACGGCAGTAAAAGTTTCAAGTTTGAAGAGCTTGTATTCAGGATTATTAAGGTCTAGCTTACAATTCATTTTATGGTATAGCTGAAGTTGAGCAAGAAATCCAGGATTTGGGCTTTTATATTACAAAAAAAAAAAAAATATTATTCAACATATGTAAATTTAATAGGCCGAATGCATAATCAAACGAAATGTACAAACAACAACGGAAATGAATACCAACCTAATTGCAGGTCTTTTTTCTTTCACTTTCGTTACGGCTTCCTGCACTGAAAGATTGGTGCGTTTCATAAGGTAAGCAATAACCAATGTGGCACTGCGAGATATACCAAGAAAGCTATATATACCAAAAACAACAACAAAAAAGAGCATTTTACAATCAGCATCTTAAATAATATCATCTACCTGTAATGAAAATTATAATCATCATTCTGCGAAAGATTAATTTCAAATCAAAGATTGAAAACTTCATTTCGCTGTTATCAAAACAATAGGTCACATTTGTAACCACGACCATTCAAAACCACTACAGGTGTCATAGCTTACCTTCATCATAACTATCCCGAATAACTTTAACTAATCAAGTAGAATTGGCCCTATAATCTTTACATTTTTGAAAGAGTTATGTAAATAAGTTTAATATGGAGAACTCGATCATAACCATAATAGCAATTAACACAATAACCTCTACTACATGCCAAGGTCGAAGTACTGGGTCAACTCTATTTCTTTAATTAATGAACCACACAATACCTAACCCAACACCTGGCAACTACTTATATTCACAAAACATTTTGATGAATATCCGCAATCCATTCAATAATTACAAGAGTAGCCAAGACTCAGCTTAGCAGACGACATTCCATTGGAGCCAAAGTTAAGAGTATGTTGAACAATTTCCAAACCAAACGGCTACTGCTTCACAAGTGTGAACGCCCTGACACACGATAGATATTCACCCAACCACTTTCATCGAGAATACTAGATGCTAAGGTCTAAATTAATTCAATTATCTGGCGATGTGATGAAAATGTCAAAAACCCTTGGATCAATAATGGCGTTTCGCCGAACCACCCTGCATCACTCACACGGAATCGAAAACAAGTCATATAATGATAATATAGCCCCCCCCC
>JAAFCE010009109.1:25706587-25819497 GCA_013389805.1 Trigoniulus corallinus
AAAAAAAAAAAAGCCGTAGTCAACGAGCCTATGTCCTTTAGCATCAACTAGACTGCGACACGGGAGCTGAGCAAGGATCTTAACAGTACACTAGCGCCACCAGGTTTTTTTCTGCGGCACTTTTCTATCGCCTAATTCTCATAATGGCGAACCTGTTTTCTATAAATCCATTTATGTACTGTACATGCGAAGATTTTCATTAAACTAAGAACAAAATCCAAATTTCTTACTCATATAATCTCATTGAACGTTCAATTTTAATATTTGATAAATCCCTTATTAATCATTGATAAGGACCCAAAGAATTTCGAACGCAATGTCGTATGATAAATTAACATTCTTAGAATCATTCATACACCAATCTCCTAATCGATTAGGAAAGGATATACTGCGAAAGAAAGTTATGAATATTGCGTGGAGTATTGCCTAAATACTAGACAAATCAGGTATCTACAGTATTTATATATTTTCTACACTCAGTTTGTGTCTGTATATGTATACTGTTTATAGGGAGGAGAGAGTACAATGCATAGCAGTGCTTCAATTATCGTTTCTCAAGGTTGGTATTTATTGTAAGAGTTCCATCACCACCTGCTAAGCTCGAAAATTCTGATTCTGAAGATAAAAAGGTTCAAAGGGTATTTGTTACTTTATATAAAAAAAAGTTTGGCAACCTTATCAAGAGTATTACTACTAAAAGGCAAGCAAAATAAGTCAGTCGTCAAGCATTATACCCCAAGGTTATAGCCAGCTAGGTTAGGCTCCAAAAGGAAAGAGTTCGAAGACACTAGTTGAAATCTTGGTCCAATTTTACATTTTGACTACCGATTACGGGAGAAAAAGAAGCTCTCTGTTGTTCCAAGACTAAATTACCTGTTACAGCCTACTAAAAACCTTATTTTTAATACTCTGCACGATATGCATATGCAAGAGTTGAACATCACGGAAAAGATGACACAAGAAATAAGGTTGGTGACTAAAAATTCATTTGAAGCCAAAGACGTTATGTTTGAAACTCTGTAAACAAAATTATTCTTGCAGATTTTCGCAAGTTATTCCTAAGTCCCATACAAATTCGTGGATTTGTTTGTGAAAAGTTGTCGACAGTGTCCCACCAAAGCTGATAAAATCACATTGGTTATTTCGAGATTTGGCAAAGAATTTATTTCCTCTTTAATGTGTACTCTCAAAGCGGATTTCATAGGGGTGAATTATCATCAACGGCAGATGGAAACAACTTCAAATGAAACAGGTAGTTGAAAATCAAGCAGTACTGCGATGAGAAATTCCAGAAAATGGTCAAACAGAAGCAGCAGCCCAAGTTATCACCTTGTATCATGAACATAATAATGCTCCATCTCCAGGTGCCAGAAAACACACCTTTCGAGAATAATTTTATCCAGAAAGGAGATCACCATCCCACTTTTTTTTGTTGTTGTTTGTTGGTGTTTTAGGGCCCTTCAACTACAAAGGTCATTAGAGCTCCGTCCACAGCATAGTTCTTATGCAGAGACTGCACAGACACTACACTAATGCGACGATTTTTGGGTATAAGCAGTACCCAGTTTTCCCAAGCGGCCACCCATGTCAGTACTAGCTGGGGTTGCGCTGCTTAACTTCAGTGATCAGACGAGAACTGGTGTGTCCAACGCAATTCGCCGCTCCCCACCATCCCACCATGGTGGCAATAAATAAGGGCAAAAGCCCAATAAAAGCAATAGTAAAAGATGAAGGCAAAAGCCAAAACAGTCCCAAAGTGAAAAGGTGACCGCTTGGGAACACTGCTAGTTCCCAAAAATCATCGTTACAGCGTAGGTCCTGAAAGGACCTGTCGTTCATCGCTAGTATAACTATTGATCATGCCTTTCACAAATAATTCGCCCTGCGCGTGGAATACGATAAAATGTTGAACTTCAGAATTAGTTTGAGTCGTTTACAGATTGGGCAGTGCCTCAATAAAATAGCAATCCCAGTGGACATTGTAAAAAGGATGTTCGGCAACTTTGATGTTATATCACGTACCTGTCTGCACTGCGTGAACGCAAGGAGCCTACCTGTAGGAATCTAAATTGTGATTATCATTCATTTCAGCCACAAACCTGAAACTATGCATGCTACATTTTCATGTGCTAGTTTTACTACAGTACTACCTAAAAATTAGTGACCCATTCGAAATTATAGATGAAGTAGCCCTTATCCGAAATGCTTGACTTCAGCAGTGTCTGCCTCCAGGTTACTCTGCAGTACTGAATATTGATTTGTTCTCACTATTAAAATTAATTGAAATTCGACGATGTAGAGCAAAAAATATGAAGTCGTACGACTTATCACAGTTTAATCACCATCAAGGTTTTCCTCACGGCCTGATTTTACCAAATATAAGTGTCCCGGGTTGGTGAACGGGGCGATGTCCGTTCACTCCACACATGATGCTATGATGTTTCTTCCAAAATGATGGAAAGCGCACTCTAAATTTCCCTCCATTATCAAAAGCGTACCCACGTGCCCTAAGCTACTGAACACTATTATAGTCCTCCCGGTTGTTGTGTTGGTGTTTTAGGGCCCTTCAACTACAATGGTCATTAGAGCTCCGTCCACTGCCCAGTTGTAATGCAGAATCTGCACAAACACTACGCCGTTACGACGATTAGGGTATCAGCAAACGGTCCCCCATGCTAGTACTAGCTGGGGTTGCGTTGCTTAATTTCAGTGATCAGATGAGAACTGGTGTGACCAACGCAACACAGCTGCTCGTTTTATTCCTAATTAATAATTCAACCAGACCCATTTAATTTTGTTATGAAGTTCTCAACTCTATATTTGGCACTCCTGACCTAACAGCTTTAAGGGAGTTCAAATTATCATTTGGTCTTATCTGGCGGTTCAAAGGGATAGATCTTGTGTCAGTAATTAAGGGTCTAAATAAAAAATTGTGACTCCGACTGGTATGTACCACACCAAACAGAAAGGGCCAATTTCTTGCACTAACGTACAGTAAATGCAAACGACTAGGAAATTATTTCCCTTGTGATAACACAAACTTGTAATCAAAACTAGAGAAATAAATGTAATACGACTTTCCTAGTAAAGATGTGATGGGCATCCAAGCCGTGATCACATGTGGCGGGTACGATGCCATCAACCTGCAATTCAAATTGCCCATTTTACACAGAATGCAAGGATTTAGATCGGCAGAATTTCGAGATTCAGTCAAATAACTAAAATCCTACCACGTTTCTCGAAGATGAAAGGTGGGTTTTCCTGAACCTCAGGTGGGACCCTTTGTTTGGTCACTCCCTCTTTCTTTCAAAGTCTTCCTTTTAGTGTGGCAAAATCTGAAAACAAGTCGCCACCAGCAGTCAACTTCATCTACTAATTGACATTGCAGTTGTTGTTAGTCTCTTTCAAAGCCTATATCATTCGTGTCTGAAGAAAAAAAAACAAAACCTACTAAAACTTACAAACTAAATTAAATATAAGAATTACAACTTAGAAAAAGTGTTATGTTTGTACAAATTAATGCGCATGTGTTACGTCAGAGAAACACCTGGAAGCGTTAAATCACAGTCACTACCAATCAGTATTTGTCATGAGTTGTTGTGGTGCCGCTGTTTGTATCCAAAGAAACTAATTTTAAAAACGACTATTTGGTGGCCAACAAAGATAGGGGATGAATGCCAACAATGCTGAGAGTTTCCAAATCATGTAAATAAAACATAAAGAAAAATCCTAAGAAACTAACGGTTTCTTTTCCCCAACAACATTAATATTACCAGTCTGAACTATGAAATAAGGAAGTTAATAGCTGTGGAGTTGTCTCGAAAGAAGTAAATTACGACTTAAGAATTAAAACAGTTCAGAACCAACTACATATCCGTTTCTAACCCGGAAAATTAAAACCATATCATCAGTTGTTATCATCATCTGACAATTATCCTGTGAACTGTATTTCAGTTTATAATTCTGCTTTATGGTAGTTTACAGACAACATTAATTCCAATTCCCTTTCACTGCATTTCAAATATGAACGACGTCATTTCGTGAAATTGTCGTTGTTGTAATTTTTAACCAACATTATGGTGTGGTATTATGTGCATTTCATGCAGTATACACAGTATGTAGTAGTACTGTATGTCACCAGAGAAACTTAAAAAGAAAAGTGTCTAACAGTTACCATATGACATAAGTATTCTGCTTTCCGGTGTTGCAGGACGACTTTATTGCCAAGGAGGTGCCAAGTAAAATACAACAACTGTCAAATTCGTCTTCAAATTTTCATGGGGTCGAATTAAATAGTCCGAAGCCAAACACGTTAACTCTTGGCTATTCATTTTGACTTGTCACAAACCCCACAAGTGACAAATTCCAGAAAAATAAGCCAAGGAACTACCAATCTGCCCTTTGCAAAACTGTCAATGATTAAGAAAATAAATGACAGGATGAGGAAAAGAAAAGAACGCGGTGATTGAGATAATAATGAACATGAGTGCATCAACTAATGATGCATTATGGCAGTCAAAATAGCATACAATAAATTCTTTTGGAATAATATTATGTAAGCATAATTACAGTTTCTAATAATTGAAATATTTGCTGTAATAAATGAGTGAGTTTTCCCTTACTTTACATCTTGTTGCCTAAGCCTAAGCTATTCATCGAATTCGAAATAATGGCGTCTTCCGGAAAGTGGCCAGTTGAGGAAATGACGTCAATGACTTCGGAAAATCTTCCAAAGAACGAAGAAAATTTGGCGTATGTCAGTGACTTCTGCATTGCTAATGTAATTGGCACTCATTAAGAGAAAGAAATGGCGAGTTAGCAGTTTTATATTATTTTTAAATATGCCAAGTTAAATGGAGTGGCTGATACTCAAACCCCGCTTATAAGCAGGCAAGTGAATGTAAATAGGGCCTATATACCGTGCAGTATAGACTTTGGATGATAATCTAAACCTTTTAAGAGACCTATTTCCCGCCGAACCGGTCGGACACTCACGAGTTAAGGAGGACTAAATAAAAACAGAGGGGAGATGGAAAGGGAGGAAAAAAATGACAGACAGAAAATAAAGGAGGAGAGAAGAGGAAGAGAACTCAAGGGAAAACTTGGACGATAGTTTTACATGGCTGGCTGCCGACCAAATGCCACAGCCTTTTAGTCGCCTCTTGCGGCATGCTGTAAGGCTTATATATTATACCCCAGAACCCACAAGGGGCTCATAGGAGATATAAATGATTTATTTGAATGAAACGTGGAGTCATATGCAAGCCTACTGTGTGATGCTACTGGAACCAGACCAGTAGCCGACCAGGACGGGGGATTACCCTCTCGAAGGGCACGTGGAGCCTCCATCCAGACTATCCGAAGTCCACCTTTCATTTTTGAAAAATTAAACCAGCAGTTAATCACTGTGAATGCACCACCACCTGCTCTTTCATAGTACTCCATCGTAAGTAGTTTGATCTAAATACTGTAATAAACTCGGCATCAATTTATTTACAGTTAGCCGAAAATACAAACGATGTTTTGATATCAGTCGTCAATTTAATAATCAATTCATTCGTACAACTTGTTTCTTACCAACAAAGTGAGTAGTCGTTTAAATTGAAGGTCCATTTACAGTATCGCAAATGAACAGTCAACAAAGAATCTTTCTTACCAAATGTCAATGGAGAAGACGGCAAAAGACATGAGTTCCAGTGAATATACAATAAAAAGTTTCCACAAAAGCAATTTGTGACGCAAATAAATGTACGTAAGTCAATTAATTATGAATGTTAGCCGAAATTAAAGCTGAATTGACGTGAATATTTTGTTGTGATGATCATTATCTGCCTATTTTACAGACAAGCCTTTAATTAAAGCAAGTAAACACTTTAAAACATGGTTGAGAGGTCATCAGCACCGGTTTGTCAAACGTAAAAATAGATATACAGTATCTCTAGTCCAATGACCACAGTCGTTACAAATACAGAAATCGTAAGTCTTGAAAATGCAAATTACATTCTGTACATATTTTATATAAGATAATCGCATCAGGGAATCTGAATTATTCAGACTCAGATGCAAGTCAATCATTTGAAATGATATCAGTAGAGGACAGAATATTATTACACTATGAACTAAGATTATATAATGCATATAATAAAAAGAAAATAAGAATAAAAACAAATGTTTAAAATTATAGCTAAAAATCAAAATAGTTTTATATTTTTCGTCAAATTACACAATAAGAAGTTTGATGAGTATTCCATACTTCAATGACCACCTGCCATCTGAGTTATAGGTGTAGACAACGGCATGCGCTGCATCAGGAATTCATGAGCCCGCAGTCTCATATTGGCTAAACTTGTTCCCAGGCCGGGATAACTGGAAGCACCGTAGTTAGAGGGCGTCACGTTTTGAGCTCCATTATGTAGTGATGCAGCCTGTGCCATAGTAGGCGACGGAGTAGGCATGCTACCTGTCACAGCCAGAGTAGAATATGGATTCGACGGATTCTTCCAAGATGGAACAGTCGTAGCGTATGTACTGTAGTCCGGCGAATTGACCATGGGGGATGGAGAAAGAGAGTTTGGTCCTCGTGATGACATGGTCGACTCCACATGACTCGATTCTTGAGGACGATAAAGTTGACTTCGTTGCGCCAAGATACTGCGCTCATTTCGACGAAACTTGGCTCTTCGATTCTGAAACCACACCTATAAATTAAATTTTAATTAATAACAATAATTAATTGAATTTCAGACATGCATACATTACATCAGTGTTTTTCAACCAGGGTTCCGTGAGGTCCGCCCAAGGGTTCCCCCAATGGCAAAGTAAAATATAAAAATAACAATGAAAACACAAGAGACGAGAACGACTTTTGTCTATCGAAGATGAACTTCGGGTGTCTCTATCAAGCATTAAGCCACAAATTCAACTGCCAATGCTAACACACACCTGTATCAATTAATGTTTTTTTTCTGTCACTGTAAGGGGTTCCGCGAAAGGTGTAAAGGTTCCAAAGGGTTCCATTCCAATAATAAGGTTGAAAAACACTGCTCTAGACCAGTGTTTTTCAGCCAGGGCTCCTTGAGGTCCGCCCAAGGGTTCCACCAAGGGCAGGGAGCGGCAAATTGCGTTGGACACAACAGTTCTCGTCTGATCACTGAAGTTAAGCAACGCAACCCCAGTTAGTACTGACCTGGGTAGCCGCTTGGGAAAAATTGGGTACCGCTAGTATCCAAAAATCGTCGCATTAGTGTAGTGTCTGTGCAGTCTCTGCATGGGGACTATGCTGTGGACGGGGCTCTAATGACCTTCTAGTTGAAGGGCCCTAAAACACCAACTCTGTCGAAGATGAACTTCTGGTGTCTCTCTCAAACATTAGGCCACGAATTCAACTCCTTATGCTAAAACAAATACCTGTATCAATTAATGCTTCTTTCTATCACTGTATGGGGTTCCGCGAGACGTCTAAATGTTCCAAAGGGTTCCGTTCCAATAAAAAAGGTTGAAAAACACTGCATTACATTATATCTAATTCTACGCCAAAATAAGGTGATGACCTGTACCGACGATAGTTTAGAAGGCGTTTTCACCTTTTACCTATTGCTGAACATATCAGGTTGTCAGCTTTGAAGGATAGTAATCGAAGTCAGGCAGCGAACTCTTCCTAGACCTGAGAATTTTGCCGATTTATCATTTAGAGGCACAGCTTTATTTAATATGAAACCAGATATTGTCTCTTTCGAGCTCAAAAGACACCAGGATATATAATAAATGTTGGAACCACGAGCTCAAATACCAAATGAACTATCAACCACATTTACCCCACAAGGAATACAAGTGATATGGCTCTTTACTTATGTTCGCAAACATCTTGGAACCCTTTAACATATTAACGAAGAACACGTCATTTTCACTATTGGATACAAGAGAGAGGGGCAAATTCCGTTGGACACACCAGTTCTCGTCTGATCACAGAAGTGAAGCGACGCAATTCCAGCTACTACTGACATGGGTGGCCGCTTGGGAACACTGGGCACAGCTAATACCTAAAATCGTCGCATTAATGTAGTGTCTGTGCAGTCTCTGCATTAGAACTACGCAGTGGACGGGGCTCTAGTGACCTTGTAGTTGAAGGGCCCTAAAACACCAACCAGACAAACAAAATTGGATACAAGAAAGATAATAAAAACACTATGCAAAACCGGATTTATATTGATGTCAGTAGTCCTATTTGTAAGTGCACTGGTGTTAAGTTCTAAGTACGCAGGTTCGTCCCTGACCGAGGTCGGTGGTGTCTCTCTCTCTCTCTCTCTCTCTCTCTCTCTCTCCGATGCGGGGAGACCTACATGCGCTTTCAAGCAGAAAGTGGTGAGGGACGTTACTTACTTCCCACCTACCCATCACACGAATCAGATGATGAATGAATTGGTCAGAACATCGAAATGTAATGCCTTCCGCCATTTCCGGAGCTGGCGGTAATCAACTCCTCAACCTTTTCTCCCGCCAATGACTGGGTGGGGCACCCATCTTGTTCCTCTGAATTGTCTCAAAGATGATATATTGGGCATTGTCCGTTGGGGAATTCCCACCGGCGACGCCGGGGGGAGGGGGAGTTCCCACACAACATCGTACACCACACGGGACCGCGCCACCGAGGTGATATACTTCCCAAGGTGGTGGGGCCTACTGTATTTACCCGGTGACACCTTGTACAAAGTTGGTTGAGTTGGTCATCTCCGGCCTCCCAAATGTCTGACCAACATGTTCAAATGTGGAGAGAGAGAGAGAAGGAGGGAGAGAGAGAGAGAAGGAGGGAGAAAGAGAGAGAAGGAGGGAGAAAGAGAGAGAGAGAAGGAGGGAGAAAGAGAGAGAGAGAGAAGGAGGGAGAAAGAGAGAGAGAGAAGGAGGGAGAAAGAGAGAGAGAGAAGGAGGGAGGGAGAGAGAGAGAAGGAGGGAGAAAGAGAGAGAGAAGGAGGGAGGGAGAGAGAGGAGGGCTGTTAAATCTGTCATTTGTCAAATATTGTACCAACAACATCAACACAAAACAACGTCTACTGGAATAATTGAAATGTTTTCATCATAGTGAAAATTTGATCATCACAGGTTGACTCAAGTCTCATCCCCCCATCCCAAAATCATTTTTGCGGGACGAGCTCAATTTGTGCAACAGTCACTTACAAATATACACAATTTGCATTTGAGCCACAACTTATAATAAATAAATAAATAAATCTCACTATGGGACACTTGAAGATAAAGAGAGAAAAGGGAGAGGAGAGGGAGTTCTGCAGAGACGGAAGAGGAGTAAGAGGAATGCCGGGCCGTCTCCTCCCCAGTCCTCTAATGCAGTTGGCAGCGTATGAAAATGAAATCTGCAGTTACTTCATTTTGAAATGAAATGTCAGTATGAATTAAACTTAGTTGTGGTTGATGGACAGAATATAACATTTTCTACATTTTTTTTTCTCTTCTTCCCCCTTCTGATAGTTATTTAAGAAAGGAGGAAGGGAGGGGGACAAAATAAAAAAAAAAAAAGAGAGACACAAACAAGGAACCGAGGGCGGATAGAGTTAAGCAACCGTTCTGTAACCTTACATTTTCAACTCGTCGGCTTTTGGGTTGGTTAATTTAGGGAGGGGGCAAAAAGAAAAAGATATACTCTCTGTTAAGATGAGTCCGTCCCAAAGTTGGAGATGAGAGAGAGGATGCGGACTGGGAGGAAGTAGGGGGCGAAGACACACACACACACAGACACACAACCTGAATCGGCTTGGGATTTAAACCCAAGTGAATTCACTACTCTGATAGATGTCTCTCCTTTTTCCTTCAAATAGAGATACTTGACTCGTTGGCAGGCGTATTACGATGCCGCTTCCAAAATTAGGGAGCACATGAGAAGAAAACACAGACGCGCATAAACCACATAATACAATTTATGGGAATGAGAAAAGGCGAGAAACCTGAAGACACTTATTTTTTTGTTTTCTTTTTTTTTTTTATTTTTTTGCTAGAAAAACTTGAAAAAAAAAGATTTAAAATAAAAAATACAACCCGTGTCTTATATTCTCATTATTGCAAAACCAACTCCTAACCCTTTTCCCGCCTATGGCAGGGTCGGGTACCCATCTTGTACCACTGAATGGAGCGGAAATTGCGTTGGACACACCAGTTCTCGTCTGATCACGCAACGTAAGCGACGCAACCCCAGTTAATACTGACATGGGTGGCCACTTGGGAAAACTGGGTACCGTTAGTATCATAAAATCATCGCATTTTTAGTGTAGTGTCTGTGCAGTCTCTGCATAAGAACTACACTGTGGACGGGGCTCTAATGACCTTGTAGTTGAAGGGCCCTAAAACACCAACCCACACACCACTGAATTGATACAAGGGCCCTAAAACATCAACCCACACACCACTGAGTGGACACAATGGACATAGTGTCTCTCCACAGCCGGTTGGCGAACAAAGCTGCAACCCCCATGCTTATTTATGGTGGGCCTACTGTTCGTTGGGACACTCCACCTCCACTAGACGCCAGGAGGAAGCGAGGTGCGAGCTCCTAAACCTGGAAATTTTGCCTCATCAACCCGTTGCATAGTAGAGAGGGTTCTTTGACGTGCAAATGCCATCGGGTACACCAAACGGCACCTCGGTTTTACTTCTCATCCGAAAGAACGCTCACTCGGGACCTCTCCCCTTTTCTCTCTCTCTCTCTCCCGAAAGAAGCCTACTCACCTCGGTCCAGTATCAAACCTAGAACTACAGACTCAGTTACCGAGCGTGCTCGCTCGGGAAAGCTGGGTACGGCTAATACCCAATAATCGTCGCATTGGTGTAGTGTCTGTGCAGCATATGCATTAGAACTACGCAGTGGACGGGTCTCTAATGACCTTGTAGTTGACGGGACCTTAAACACCAACAAACAACAACCGAGCGTGCTACCTACCCATTGCGCCACCGAGGCGGGTCTTATACTCTCATTGTTGATTAAACGAAAATACGAGGGAAAACGGATGAAAATTGGAATAGTAACCACTCAAGTTAAGCAACGCAACCCCAGCTAGTACTAACATGGGATTTAAACCCAAGAGGAAAACTGGGTACCGCTAATACCCCAAAATCGTCGCATTAGTGTAGTGTCTGTGCAGTCTCTGCATAAGAACCACGCAGTGGACGGGACTCTAATGACCTTGTAGTTGAACGGCCTTAAAACACCAATGAAACAAAGAAAAAAGGAGCGCTGGAAACTGTGACGGGCGATTGAGATTTCGGTTCAGCCTGGCGTGCAAGTGGCCGGTGCTCGTTCCCACCCTACGTTCAGACTGTGTTATTTGTCACAACTCGCCATCTATTTCGGGTGTATATGTGTCAAACAATTACCTCCAATGATTTACGATAGGCCTATTTACTGATCAATAACCTGAATGACACTTCATCAGTAACTCACGTATGCAATTTTCTCTGCCTTATACTCTGCTTACACGTCACGATCAATACGTATAGTGTTTTTTTTTCGTGGTAAAGATGTCAAAGGAGGGGATTGATGTGGGGTGTGAGCAAGGAGAGGGAGAGAGAGAGAGATCCTCTTCAGTTCAGACTAGACCTAGGGGAGAAAAAGAGATGAGATGACAAAACGAAGAGGAGGAGGAGACGAGAAAAGAGATATCCAGCATGGTTGTCGACAGAAACTCTGTCTAAAGATATATATACTCATTAACAAAAGAATTTAAATGACAGTGTCGCAGAAAAAGCATTCAAATGCCGAAGTTGAACTCTTCAGTAACGCGATATGGTGACATTTGATGGGACGCTTACAAAATTCGGATAACGTTTCTGGAATGTTGCTGCTGTTGGCCAAGCAAACACCCCCCATCCCCATTTCACTCCCTCCTCACTACCGACAGGCAGGCAGGCATTTAGGTAGTACTGATATAGGTGGGCACTTGGGAAAACTGGGTACCGCTAATACCCAAAAATCGTCGCATTAGTGTAGTGTCTGTGCAGTTTCTGCATCTGAACTATGCAGTGGAAGGGGCTCTAATGACCTTGCAGTTGAGGGGCCCTAAAACACCAACAAACCAGGCATTTAGGTAAGTTTTCAGGTAAAACTAACCAGCTCTGAAATTGAAACGTTGTACCATTTCCCCATTTCATTTCTGTTTCGTTGGTGTTTTTGGGGGGGGGGGTCCTTCAACTACAATGGTCATTGCAGCTCCGTCCAGCGTTCCCAAGCGGTCGCCCAGTCCAGTACTATCTGGGGTTGCGTCGCTTAACTTCAGTGATCAGACAAGAACTGGTGTGTCCAACGCAATACAGACGCTTCCCCATTTGGTGTTTTGTTGTTGTTGTGTTAGGGACCGCATTCCGCCTTGGTTGAGCAGTGAGTAGCGTGCTCGGTAATTGCGTATGTCCCGAGGTCCCGTATGGTGTCCGATGGCATTTGCACGTAAAAGAACCCTCTCCACTACGCAACGGGTAGATAATGCAAAATTACCGTTAGTTGCTCTGGTTGCATTAGTTTGTTACACCAACCGGTAGTGGAGTCAGCCAAGGGGATTGGGTCAGGTCAGCCATGGGTTGGGGATTAAGCCAAGCAGCCATAACAGGACGAACCCTTCAGAGGCTGCTCGCGGGCGATGAGGAGGTAGGTGTAGAGGATGAAGGAGAAGGGAAATTTGCAGCACCCAACGTTCTTTACCAACAACCCATGTTGGTACTAACGTGGGCTTGCGCTGCTTAACTTCAGTGATCTTACGAGAACTGGTGTGTCCAACGCAACTTGGCTTGCTCGCGGGTGAGATGGAGGTAGGAGTGGGGAAACTAGCAATGCCCATTGTTCCTTCTCATGCGAAGGAAGGCGCACTCGAGGCATCTCTCTCGCCGGAGAGAAGGCAACCCACCTCAGTCTAGTATCGAACCTAGAACCACTGGCGCAGTTACCGAGCATGCTATCCACTGCGCCACCGAGGCGGGATTATAGGTAAATAAGGACTCCTGAAAAGAAATACGTAAATCAATAAAATTCTTGGAAGTAGGAACATGGGCCCTCTTGTGATCGATGGCGACACCAGAGAGAGAGAGATAAAGAAAGAGAGGGCCAACTTTCTGCCTGGTACCTAGGCAGCTACATTTCATTAATAACTCCACCCTTTGGCACTTATATAGTCTGTCTGCTTAGTGCACCTAGGATAACAGCACTAAATAATCAATAATTTCGAATTCTCTCAGGTTCGGGCCTCTCGAGGTCAACGCCCTAGAGAACATAACTGCAGATAGGTCGTCTTTCGGCAAGTAGGCCTACATGTGGTCCCACTATTCATCAGGATGTGTCTACATGTATGTAATAGAAATTATACATTGGCAAAATTCCCCGAATAATGGATGTTAGTTTGGCCTCAAGGGCTGATATCGTTAGGTCACCAAACCTTCACCAGTAAATCCAACGCCCGCCCCTACCTCTTACCCCCTTCCCCTTATAGGACTTTTATTGTAAAATAAAATCTTTTAGTATTTCAGGCCAAATGAAAAAAAAACCAAGCAAAGCAAGTAACTACTACTTTTAACCCTTTTCCCGCCTGTGGCAGGGTCAGTTCCTGTGGGACAAACATGAGTACCAGGACGGTATTTTCACGGAGCCGGCTGTCGGCTCTTTGGCCCCTTGAATGCGGCTCTTCCACAAATGACTGTGTTGATGCACAGGCATGCACATGTTCGAGTGACAGAAGACGTGGCACAGGCGGTATGTGGCGCTTGGAAGGCACAGTTGACTAAGGCCCTTCGTCCACTACCACAATGCAACTGCAGCTCAACTGAAATGCAATGCAACTAAAGTTAATTGCAATGTCACTTTCGTCCACAGATGCAACTCTTTGGCAATAGTTGCACTTATGATGCCGAGTAGTTCAGATGAAGAGAGCATTGTGCGAATGGTGCGAATTACTTGACAGTTGCAATGAAACTGACATGCTCACTCAGTTGCGACCCAACTCGTTTCCAACCAGTTGCCTTACATTGCGTTGCATATCATTAACATGAATCAGATTAGCATCCAACTGAAAAGGAACTAAAATTTGATTATTTTCAGTCGAGTGGCAGATGCGCTGTGTCAATGGACGAAGGGCCTTATGCACGAGTTGAGTGAGTCATTCAGTCAGCAGTCTCGTTATGTAAAGTGGTCAGTTTCTTGACGCGTCCACAAATCACACGTTGGTGGCAAAAGTATCTTGAAGCACAAAGTTACCTGTATTTTTATAACCAGCCATTTCCAAAAATTTGATTTTTGGAATGAGATCATTATTAAGTTAATAGTTTAAGTTTAAGAAATTTGGCTCTCAAAAGAAATCTCAATCATTGTATTGTTGATATTTGGCTCTTTGGACTGAGGAGTTTGCCGACCACTGCCCTATGCTACCTCTGCGCCACCGGGTGAAATAAATAAAAAAACAAACTTAATTTCACTCTTATGGCAAGGGGGGGGTGCCCATTTGCTGTCCCACAGAAATCAGGAACACACGGGCGAACTGTTGGGAGGTATTTTTATCCAGCCGGTTGCAAACTTAATGCCACAACTTACTGATTTAACGTCTCCGTATTTAGTTTCTGAGCAGGGCCCGCTCTAAAAGGGGGGGGCAACCCGGGGCGCCATTTTGGCTGTAAATGTGAGAACAGAGCGATGATTCAAGGGGCGGCAATTTGTCCTTTTGTCCGGGGCGGCAATTTGTCTTTTTGTCCAGGGCAGCATAAGTGCTAGAACAGGCGCTGTTCTAAGGACAATCTTTTATTAACGACGCTAAAGGGATGGGGTAAGGTCTCCAACCTACGAATTTAGCCGCAAAAACAACACACACATTAAACAGTAGGACACCGGCTTTACTCTCCAATTCGGTGGTCCCAATTTGGGGCATACCTTAGAGAGGCTGTACTGCGTTAGATACACCAGTTCTGGTTTGATCTCTGAAGGGAAACAACACCAGCCCAGCTAGTACTGGCCTGGGCGACCGCTTGGGAACACTGGGTACAGCTAATACCCCAAAATCGTCGTAACAGCATAGTGTCTGTGTCGACTCTGCAATACAACAACGCAGTGCACGGGGCTCTAATGACCGTTGTAGTTAAAGGCCCCTAAAACACCAACAAACGAACAAGGGGTTTACCTTAGCCAGGATCGAACCTGTAAAAATGAAATGTTGAAGTAAAGCACGCTAACCACAACCTCACTGTGAAACAGACCTTCAACAATCATAATAATAAGCACGAAATTAGGGCCATTTAGTGATAGTGCTGAAGGAAAGAGGGGGGAGCGGCGAATTGCGTTGGAAACACCAGTTCTCGTCTGATCACTGAAGTTAATCAGCGCAACCCTAGCTAGTACTGACATGGGTGGCCGCTTGGGAAAACTGGGTACTGCTAATACCCAAAAATCGTCGCATTAGTGTAGTGTCTGTGCAGTCTCTGCATAAGAACTATGCTGTGGACGGGGCTCTAATGACCTTTGTAGTTGAAGGGCCCTAAAACACCAACAAACAACAACAACAAGGTAAGAGGGGAGGGGGGTAATTCCTACACCTGGGAGAAAGGGGGGTGAGGATCATTTTGGAGATTACACATGTGCAGAAAGGATTCTTTTCCATTGAGTGTTGACATCGTGAAGCATTTTACTCGTTTAATTTTTACACTAATGATCGTCAGTAATAAATTTTTTTATTCTGTGGCCCGTCACGGAAGGAAGGGGGAGAAATTTTTTCTTCAAACTCTTTACTCCGCAAAAAAAAAAAAAGAGTTGAAGACCGGCACCCTTATCCGGCGGAGTCCTGTACTAAATTTAAGCAGCCGTTTCTGTAAGTATCTTTTCCTGTATCCACAAAATTTCAAATGTAATAACTACTAAATAAAAAATAGTTGCTGTCACTTCACGGGGCAAGTTAAAAAACTTATAATGTCATGGGTGTTAACGAGTCGAACAATGGGCCCATTCACGAAAAAAATTTAACAGATGAGCATGATGGTATCTATTTAAGACTCTCTCTCTCTCTCATGTTTTTTTTTAAAGTCTCCATTTCTCCAAACAGGCCGATGTATAATTTTCATCGCAATATTTTCAGGCACCCCTATCCTTCCAGAGCATCCCCTACCCCCAAAATTTACTACTAATAACTACAACATTAAGATGTGTCACTTGTTTGATAGTAAAATGGCACAGTTAGCAACTTGTTTTCAAAATGAAATGAGAAAAACAAATCTTTCATGTATAACGACGTGATGACTGATGGTTTCAAATGGGACGAGGGAAAGTGGGGGGGGGGGGGGACAGGACACTAAAAAACCCTATATTTTTTGTTCATCAAAAAAAAAATTTTTAGTCTTATCTTTAGGACAAAAAAGAAAACCTACTCTGTCATTGTCACCATCATCATTATCAACGTACCTAACCCTTTTCCTCTCTATGTTTGTTTGTTGGTGTACCTCTGCATTAGAACTGCAGAGGCTGCACAGACACTACACTAATGCGACGATTTTTGGGCATTAGCACTACCCAGTTTTTCCCAAGCAGCCACCCATGTCAGTACTAACTGGGGTTGCGTTGCTTCACTTCAGTGATCAGACGAGAACTGATGTGTCCAACGCAAAAAAAAAAGCCACTCATTTTCCTCTCTAGTGTAGGGTCGAATACCCAATTGTCCTGTTGAAATCAGCAACACATGGGCGAACCCGGTGGCTATGACCTAATACTACAACCCCATGCCCATTTAAGGTTGGTCTGTTCTCTTAGCAGGGGGCTAGGCAATTTTGTATACCGACACCAAGGAGTGGGCGAGCTCGTACACTTTGGGAAGCCTACTTTATTTACCCTCTACTATGCAACGGGTAGCAAATTCGCAGGTGTAGGAGCTTGGCGGAATGCCCCAACCAACAGCAGACCGACGATACATAGGCGTATTGTTGTTGTTTGTTGGTGTTTTAGGGCCCTTCAACTACAAAGGTCATTAGAGCCCCGTCCACAGCATAGTTCTTATGCAGAGACTGCACAGACACTACACTAATGCGACGATTTTTGGGTAGTAGCAGTACCCAGTTTTTCCCAAGCGGCCACCCATGTCAGTACTAACTGGGGTTGCATTGCTTCACTTCAGTGATCAGACGAGAACTGGTGTGTCCAAAGCAATTCGCCGCTCCCCTCACATAGGCGTAGAGGTTGCAGCTTTGTTTGGCAACCGGCTGCGGAAAATCGCCATCTAATAGATCACCCTCGTGTCCATTCAGGGGGACAACATGGGTACCCGACCCTGCCATAGGCGAGAAAGGGTTAGGAGCTGCTTTGTTATTACTGTACTTCTTTTACACCCCGCCTCCACATAGTTGGCCCTAGTAGGCTACTTTAAAATCGTTTAGCTCGTCTCTGTCTTGCATGTTACACATTTGTGACATCAATTTATAAGTCTACAACAATGACGTAGTGCATGCAAAACTTAACTGCAGTACTCACCTGAACCCTGGCTTCACTCAGGTTCACCCTCCTGGCCAATTCTTCGCGGACAAAGGCATCTGGATAATGAGTGCGTTCAAAAACTCTTTCCAGGGCATTCAATTGAGCACTCGTAAATGTCGTGCGGTTCCTCCTTGGTTTCCGTTTATTTCGTTTACTTTCCCCATCATTTATGTCATCCTCTGTTCAAGAAAAATGAGAGAAAAAAACCCACATAAATTCGTAGTTATGGGGTCACTGTCCATCACTATCCCTCACAGCGACAGGGAAGAACCAGAGTCCTTCTCGAAATTGCATTATTCCTTATCCCGTATTAAAACTTTAATTAACGCTCTCTATAAATTCCATAAATGCTAAAGGAACAGTAGCTTCATCACCGCTCATTTCAAACGTCCCATATCGGAATTTTATTATAGAAATGTGGCCGCATCACGAACGAACCTGAACAAACATGAAAAACACAAAAGCAGTCCTTTTTCACGCCAACGTGGTCAGTGGACAATTTTTGAGTAATGCCCAATCAGCTATTTTGTCAGTGTGATGTCATTGTCCACTGTCCAATTTGGTGGAAAACAAGACCATCCCAATCACGGACGTCAATCAGCATCATAATCACAAATAAAGACAGTGGGCGCACGACGTGCTGTATACGCCGGATGAAGACTTCTATGGATGCTTGGCCGAAAAGATGGAATAGGTCCCTGCAGGGCCGGCGCTATATTTTGCGGGGCCCTGTGCAAAATAATGAAGCGAGGTTCATTTGGTTCATTAATCCCAAATGCGCGAGGCCCTGTGCCGTCGCACAGTTCGCTCCCCCATCACGCCGGCCCTGAGCAGAGGTCCTTAATGTGTTATGATGATTGACAGTGGCGTAAATCTATTAAGGACCAGCGGGGCGCGTGTCTCCCCCATAATTGTCATGGAAACCACTAATAAATGCCCTCACCCTCCAGAATCGTGAAAACATGCTAGTAGAAAAGTTAGAGAGACCCTCTTCGGTGGCGCAATAAATAGCGTGCTCGATTCACTGCGCCAGTGGTTGCGGGTTCGATACTGGATCGAGGTGGGTTGGGTTCTTTCGAGCGAGAGTGAAGCCCCAAGTGCGCCTTCCTTCGGATGAGAAGTAAAACCGAGGTCCCGTGTGGTGTACGATGGCAATTGCACGTCAAAGAACCCTCTCTTATACGCAGCGGGTAGATGAGGCAGTATTCTCAGGTGTAGGAGCTCGCCCCCTAGCGCCGATGGAGTGCCCCGACGAACACTAGACCGTCGATAAATAAGCATAGGGGTTTTGCAGCTTTGGTCGGCAGCCGGCTGCGAAAAAAAACATTGTCCAATAGATCACCCGTGTATCCATTCAGTGGGACAGGATAGGTTCCCGACCCTGCTATAGGCGGAAAAGGGGTTAGGAGTTGCTCTGTTGTAGAAGTTAGTGCTTCCGTCCAATGTAGGTACTGTATTGCGTATAGTGACCGGGGTCACGGCGCAGCAGATATTTTTGTGCGCCCACTGGGAGAGTGCTAACTGACCCATCCAAGCACTATTGTCTATTGAGACCATGGATTTGGATCCCTACCACGTACACCCGAACAACAAAGCATGTCTGTGCAACAGGTCAGGGCACCAGTTTGGATCCCTGCCGCATGCACCCGAACAACAAATCACACACAGTCACGCCACAGGTCGGGGCACCAGTGGCGTAAATCTATTAGGAACCAAGGGGACGCGCCTCCCCTCCACAAATTTTGCAGTTTGACGCCTATGAAGAATGATAACCCAATGACTATGTAAATATAGAAAATATACGAAAGTTTTGCACCCCTGCTTAAACATTAATATCAGGCCGCCTTGAGGGTCCTAAGCCCGGGCCCTACTTGATCTATACGTAATTTTGGCACATTGGGCATAACTGTAACAGGAAGTGGAGCTCAGGTTACCTAAGACCTAGTTAACAGTAGCCTGTTAGGAGTCAACTTCTAGGAGAGGCGGGTGAAGGAGGCAAGAGAATCTTCTACCGACATTTGGCCTTCACTAGCTGTCAAACAATGAACGACAGCTACCACGAGACGCGAACTAACAACAACACACTCAGCAGATTGCGCTACCGCCCGCCTGTTCCACCAACGGGACACATCACATAAAAATGTCCCAGACCTTGATACGTATTCCCTATTATAATCTCTTTCCTTTATTACATTGTTACACGTTCTTTAAAATAATTTCAAGATATAAAAATAATCAGAAGATGACCCCCAACAGTATATCAAGAACAAAAAAACCGTGCCAGGTGCACCAAATAAGGATGAGGAGGGAGGGGGGGCGCAAAGAGTACCAATGAAAAACGCAACTAAGATATCAAAGAGACTTGACAAGAAAACCGCAATCTGGAACACAAAGTTTCAGGCGTCTGGGGACACAGTCGATGAACAAAAATACAAACACCCTGGAGGATACTCGAGGAAGTTTCGTAGGAGGAGGACGAGGGATGCAGTGGGGGGTGCTTTTTTTGGACATCTCCCCTACGTAACATCCCAGTAAGTATTTCTTCGATCCTATAATTCACAAAAAAAAAAAAAAACAAGGCGGCATACCCCTCCTCGATCGCGAGGGGCAGTCAGCATCCAATGCATCATATTTATGGGACAGAGTCAAGCGAAAGTGAAGGGGATAAGGAGTAGCCCATCCCAAATATCCGACTGTGGAGTACAGTATGTTATACTCAAAAGTCACTTTTATCACCTCAGACCAACCTCCGCATAGCCTGAATTATACAGTGACCCCTGACCACTTTCGATCTCCACCGCCATTTTTATAACCAACCACCACTTTAGAAATCCCCCCCCCCCCCAAAAAAACCAGGAGAGGAGAGAGAAGGGGCAGGGGTTTGATATCTACTTCTTTCCAAAGCAGTAAAACGATCCCAGTTTATTTTTTTTAATTCTTGCATGAAACATTAAAAAGTGTTATCTTATCACGTTGACCTCCTTCTCTAAAATGACCTCAAGTAATTAACCGGCGAATTAACTTTGGTCTATCACATATTTTATGCAGTCACTCGTGTACTGGATGATATCTCTTGGAACATGAATTTCACTTTACCCTCGTTCGACTTGCTTGCCTCTTGCTCACATTCGTGGGTTACTGTGACACCAATGGGACATGGCCACGGAGTGTCAATACCCTTTTACCCCATTCAAAACATCAATGTCCCTACGCACATGCCACTTCTGAAAACCGAAAAAAAATTTCTCTTCATACTAAACCAATACTAATAACCAAACAGGTTGTTTACTAACACTTGCTCTATACAGTCCAATTGACTGACTCCCTGTCCGCCTGGTGTGCATATGGGACTGAGTTCAATTCCGGGGTAAGAACAGTGGTGTTACTACGCACATTTTTTTTGGTTCGTAGGTGTTTTTGGGCCCTTCAACTACAAGGTCATTAGAGTTCCGTCCACAGCGTAGTTCTAATGCAGAGACTGCACAGACACTACACTAATGCGACGATTTTTGGGTATTAGCAGTACCCTGGGTTCCCAAGCGGCCACCCATGTCAGTACTAGCTGGGGTTGTCTTGTTTAACTTCAGTGATCGTACGAGAACTGATGTGTCCAACACAATTCGCCGCCCCCAGCACGCTCGGAAATTGCGTCAGTAGTTCTAGGTTCCATACTGGACCGAGGTGGGTTGGCTTCTTTTGGACGAGAGAGAGAGAGAGGCCGCGAGTGTGCCTTCTTTCGGATGAGAAGTAAAACCGAGGTCCCGTATTGGTGCACGATGTCACTTGCAGGTAAAAGAACCCTCTCTACTATGCAACGGGTAGATGAGGCAAAAATTTCCAGGTGTAGGAGCTCGCCCCCTGGCGTCGGTAGCATTCCGCAACGAACACAAGACCGACGATAAATAAGCGTAGTGGTTGCAGCTTAGGCCAGCAACCGGCTGCAGAAAAACTATGACCAATATATCGCCCTTGTGTCCATTCAGAGGGACAAGTCGGGTACCGGACCCTGCCATAGGCGGGAAAAGGGTTAGGAGTTGCTTTTTTTGGTGTTTTAGGGCCCTTCTACTACAAGATCATTAGAGCCCCGTCCACTGCATAGTTCTAGTGCAGAGACTGCACAGACACTACACTAATGCGACGATTTTTGGGTATTTGCGGTACCCAGTTGTCTCAAGCGGCCACCCATGTCAGTGCTAGCTGGGACTGCTGGGACTTGCTTAAGTTTAGTGTTCAGACGAGAACTGGTGCGTCCAACGCAATAAGCCGCTCCCGACTAAGTACAATTACCACCACCACGCGCTGGTCTTCTTCCCTATCTCAATGATGACATGAAGGACGTTGCGCCCAATATGAAAACAGCGGCTATTTTATATAAAAAAATTGGACAAGACACAAGAAATGGGGGGGGGGGTAACTCATGGAGTGGGGAGAGAAGGGGAAGGGAAATCAACTGCTGGGCGAAAGTTTTACATGAAAAGACGCAGGGGTACTATTTATCAGCAAAGTGGAGTGATTCTTAACCTTTTATTTACCATCCACTCCAAAAGCAACTAGCACCTCCTAACCTTTTTCCCGCCTATGGCAAGGTCGGGCAGCGATCTTGTGGCTCTGAATACAAAACATGCGTGATCTATTGAACGGTGCTTTTCCGCAGCCGGCTGCAGATCAAAGCTGTTTTTTTTTATCATTAGAGGCCCGTTCACTGAATAGTTCTAATGCAGAGACTGCAAAGACACTACTGTAATGCGACGATTATTGGGTATGAGCGGTACCCAGTTTTCCCATGTGGCCACCCACGTTAGTACTGCCGGGGTTCCGTTGCTTAACTTCAGTGATCAGACGAGAACTGGTGTGTCCAACGCAATAAGCTGCTTTCGATCAAAGCTGCAACCCCTATGCTTATTGATAGTCGGTCTACTGTTCGTAGGGGCACTGCACCGTGCTCCCACACCTGAAAATTTGGCCTTATCTACGCGTTGCATAGTAGAGAGGGTTCTTTGACGTGCCAATGCCATCGTAAACCACACGGAACCTCAGTTTTACTTCTCCTCTGAAGAAAGGCGCACTCGCGGCTTCTCTCTCTGTCTTGTCCGAAAAAAAAGCCAACCCAGTATCGAACCTGGAAACACTCGCAGTAATCAAGCACACTACCTACTGCGCCATCGAGGAAGGTCTTATTTACCTTTGATTCCATCTTTAAATTATTCAGGCTGTTATGAGCTCTTCCTCCACACTTACCAAAAAAGTTGATGGAGGCCCTCCTCATCTAAAGTGCCACAGAACCCTGCTAGAAATTTGGAAGGGGCTATTTCATAGAGTTACAATTCCAGAGCACCCCCATCTGTGGATATTGCTATGAGCTTGCCTTCCTAGTTCACTTCTTTGATTCAAAATCAAGAGACAGGCCTTCACGGACCCCCGCCCTCTCCTTCCTGCGAGAACACTGCGGACTCGGTCTACAGAAACCTAGCTTATTACCTCTTAAGGTTTAAGGCCATAGAAAGGTACCTCAGTTGGTATCCTGCAGATTAACCCCTCATCGAAGAGCTCTGTCAGGGTACGGTACCCATGTGTTCCATTAGAGTTGGGAACACACAGACGACCTTTTGAGAGACATCTTTATGCCCTTGGCTACCAACATAATGCTGCAACGTCAGTCTATTTTCTAAGTGGTGGAGGGCAGGGACAGGGAACAATTTAGACCCACGTGACACCAGGGGCGGGAGTAACCAAGCATTTTGGAGATCTAGATTTAGAAAGAGTTCTACATGCAGCTGACATCGTACACACTACATGGGTTTACTCTCCACCTGATGGGGGATTCACTTGGTGCTTTTCTCCCTCTCGAAAGAACCCACTCACCTAGGACAGGATCGAACCTGCTACCAGGGACTCATGAGTCAAATACGCTACCTCTGTACGATTACCGAGGTCAAGTAGGCCCGGACCAATGACAGCGGAGGAATCTTATGCTCCTTATATTTGAAGTTATTTTATTCTTAATTTTGGGAACGAAACTTTCCTATATTTCTATATTCATAGTTGGGCAATCATAAGGTCATATCATAAGGTCCTCTGCTGCGTAAAGGATACGATTTCAGCGTTTGGGGCAAATTCTTAAGAGAATCATGCTACCCTTTCCGCCCATAAAAACCTTAATCCAGCACTACAGAGAGAGAGGAGGGAAAGACAGCGAGAGAGACAGAGGGAGAGAATTCGTTTCGTTTGTTGGAGTTTAAGGTCCCGTCAACTACAAGGTCATTAGAGACCCGTCCACTGCATAGTTCTAGTGCATAGTCTGCACAGACACTACACGAATGCGACGATTATTGGCAGTATTAGCAGTACCCAGCTTTCCCGAGCGACCACCCATGTCAGTACTAACTGGGCTTGCGTTGCTTAACTTCAGTGATCAGACGAGAACTGGTGTGTCCAACGCAACTCGCCGCTCCCACAGAGGGAGAGAAACGACTGGTTCACGAACCTTGAATACCAAAATTAAGTAGAATCCGGACCGGCTATGAATGAATCCTTTCTTAATTAATCATGCTGTATACTATACATTGTACAGGATCCAAAAAAGAGTTAGTTAGTTAGCCCTCCCTCCCCCTTGTGTGCTTTTCGTTTAAGAGCATCCTACACTTACGGATATACTGACCCCCTCCAATTCTTCTCCCTACCTATCCAATATGAAATAGGCCAGTATAATATATAATAATCAGACCTAAGTCACTTTACAACAACAGTCCATACTAGCAACTCCTAACCCTTTTTCCGCCTATGGCGGGGTCGGGTGCCCATCTTGTCCCTCTAAAGGGGCACACAGGCGATATATTAGACGGCTTTTTGTCCGCAGCCGGCGGTATGTCGCCTCAGCACTGCAGTGGGTAGCACGATCGGTAACTGCGTCGGGAGCGGCGAATTGCGTTGGACACACCAGTTCTAGTCCGATCACTGAAGTTAAGCAACGCAACCCCAGCTGGTACTGTCATGGGTGGCCGCTTGGGAAAACTGGGTACTGCTAATACCCAAAAATCGTCGCATTAGTGTAGGGTCTGAGCAGTCTCTGCATAAGGTTCTGGGGTGGAGCGGGAATGGGTGCGAAAGGCAAAGGTGTTGCTGGGGTGCTGGTGGAGATCTGGGCATAGCTATGTCTAGCATGAAAAGATCTCGCTAGCAAGGTATCCGTCACAAAGGATGACATATTCATATATCCATAAGAACTACGCTGTGGACGGGGCTCTAATGACCTTGTAGTTGAAGGGCCCTAAAGCACCAACAAACAAACAAGGTAACTGCGTCAGGAGTTCTATGTTCGATACTGGACCGAAGTGGGTTGGCTTTTTTCGGGCTAGAGAGAGAGAGAGAGAGAGAGGTTCCGAGTGTGCCTTCTTTCGGATGAGAAGTGAACCGGGGTCCCTTGTGGTGTACCCGATGGCATTTGCACGTAAAAGAACCTTCTTTATTAGGCAACGGTTAGATGAGGCAACATCTGCAGTTGTAGGAGCTCGCCCTCTCACCCACGTCGGTGATACGCCGCAACGAACAGTAGACCGACGACAAATAAACTTAGGGTTGCAGCTTTGATCGTAGGTCCAGTGTTCGTCGGGGCACTCCACCGACGCCAGGGGGGAGGGTACACCACACGGGACCTCAGTTTTAATTCTCATCCGAAGGAATGCGCACTTGGGGCATCTCTCTCGCTCGAAAGAAGCCAACCAACCTCGATCCAGTATCGAACCAGGAACCACTGACGCAGTAAATCGACCACGCTACCTATTGCACCAGCGAGGCAGGTCGTGAACAGTCCATCAACACGAAAAAAAAAATATTCAGAAATAAGTTTCAATTTCAAGTTAATAATATCATTTTTAAGTTATCATCTTGTCTATATTTTTTTCTTTCAAAATCTTAAAACTCTAGATATTTATATAAAAATGTCAGATTGTGATGAAGAACATTTTTGGTTCAATTCGAGGCCACAAGTCCAGAGTATCACATCTCTGCTGTCAGCACACGGTCCATCCCGTGCCCTTAGTCCAGGCCAGTGAGCCATTCACTGTCTATATTCCAGTAATTGTTCGATGGGTCAATGGCCTGACCCGCAAACACCCATCATATTTTTGTCAATTTATACTATAACCAGAGAGAGACAGAGACAAGATATTTTCGAAAGACTTTACTATGCTCTTTATATTACTTTTCTTTCAGAGTGTAGTTTCAAAGAGGTTAAAGTTCAAGAAAGCTGAATAAGCAACAAGAGGGGTGAGAAGAAGGGAAGGTGGACGAAGTTTTTTTAACAGCAACAAAAAAAAAGACACATGAAAGGAGGAGGGAGGGTACTTGATATCTAAAACCAGAGATCAAACTCAAGTCATTCAACAACGATACGACACTGACACGCGTTGCAGGAGCAGTCAGTCAGTCTGCTTTTAGAGGTCCCACAGAAAGAAAAAGGCCTCTTTTAAATGACCAACATCCGGACCAAGTCAGTCAAATAATGATTAACTGACCAAATTACGTAACATTTAAAAGAGGCAAGGGATACACGCGCATTTCTACAATTCAGGCAAGAAGAAGAAAAAAACAGATTTCCCCTGACCCATTTATTCGAATATTGATATTATTCGATGCAAGGAAACGTCCCAAATGTCAACACCAGGATCTTATTCCCCCAAAAACATTGAGAGTCACATTTTTCTCAACAAAAACCAAAAACTGATTAAAAAGTGGAAAGAAACAGCGCACATTTTTGACGGGATAAACAATATTGGACATTGGTTTTTTAACGATTCGAATCAACCTTGACACAATCTATCCGACCAAAATAAATAAATTTTTAACTAAACTTAACCAACTAACCAGTTAGTTACAGGGCTACAACATTTAAAGGACACATATCTGAGAGTACCTACAGCATGTGGGACACCAACAGCAATAATTATAATAATAAAAAAAAAAACAACGAGACGCATAGTGGGGCCTGTCTGACCGACCATGTTCCGTGATGTTTTCAAACGTCCCAAACTGGAATCTAAACTAGCAAGGAAAGGAATAGGGGATGTGTGAAAGTGGATATCAAAGAGCAAAAAAAGTTCACTATAAAAACAAATTATTATAATAATACTACCTTCACTCTTTTCTGTGTCCGGTGATCCTAAAGAATTGGGTCTTCCATCCACTGGTGGCGTTTCATTTCTTGTAAGAAAACATCCTCCTTGATTAAGTCTTAAGTCACCACTAACACCACCAATACTACTACCACGAAGATTGTGCTGATGATAGTCGCTTTCTGATGGCGATATTTGGTCATCATCACTAAATATCATGGAATAAGATTGTCTGCCGGGCAGTTCGTCGAGATCCAAGAGGTGACTCACGGTGAATCTTTTTTGGTGTCCGTTAGTGGTGGCACCCACCGAGCCGCCAGTATCGCCGGCAAACAATCCAGCATTTTCGTTAACACTGCCAATAGTACTTGTAGTCTCACTAGTAGTAGTGGTAGTGGCACCACCATCAACACCACCACTGCCACCTCCATTATAGGCACTAGTAACACCTGAGCTGCGGCCGCCGCCACTACCATCGTGCTCTTCAACAGTGGTCAATGAATGCAGGTTCAAATGATGCAAATGAGAAGTTGCATTACCACTGACCGTAACTGGCGTCCCACCACAGGTGTGTGGGCTAGTGGACAACATTGACAGAGGTGGGATGATACCATTATTTGCAATAAGTCCATGGACAATTCCTTTGGTTGAACTTGTCAATAAACCATGATGTTGTTGTTGATGAGAATTATTATTATTATTATTACTGTTGTTGTTGTTGTTATTATTATTACTAATATTAGTTGTTGTAATTACTCTGGGATTTTGATGAAAATGATGATGATGATGATATCCGTTAAAAGTTCCTGGTGAACCGTTTGTTAATAATGAGGTTTCAGATACTAGGGAAGATGAAGGTGATGATGAGGAGGAAGACGTGGAAGATGACGAAGAAGAAGATGATGATGTTGATGACGATGATGATGATGATAGTGACGAGGGTGATGAATGAGGCTCAGAGTCGGAATTTAAATAAAATTGCGATACGATAACATCAGGATTGAAATTCATCATGATCATGTTGATCAGCAGCTATTAAAATGACCAACACTTAATAAAACAACCCCCCTGAAAAATACGTAATCCAATTAATTAATCCAAATTAAATTGAAATGTCGTGAGTCTCAAAGATAAAGATGTTAGAGCAGTATGTGATTAGCATCGGCATTGCGTTGATGGCGGCATACTATTAGTTATCCAATTAACTTAATAATTCAAATATTAACTTTGCAGATGAATGAGCAATAATGCTCACTGCGTCTTCAAGTATAGAAGAAGTGTGTAATTACTGTTAACTGTTTTATTTCCAGTTCTCTCAACAGCGTCGCTATCGTTGGGAGTTTAAGGGTAGGGTCGGGATGAGGGACGTCTCTGGAGGCAGTCAGAGTTGGTTGAGGGCAAAGGAGAAATAGGAGGCGCGGAGTGGTAAAGTCTGCCTTTGTGGCTGGGTGGGGATAGCTGCTGCTGCTGATGATGATGTCGCTAGAGAAGAGAGAAGGAGGAGGTGATGAAGGCCGGGAAAAAAGTACTGCCAATGGTTTCGGAGAGAGAGAGAGTGTGTGTGTGTGTACTTTTTGATATTTTCTACCCTAAGCCATCCCACACATCCCTTTCTCCTTATGCGCTATCTAAGCCAAAATTTTTTTAACCTTCTCATCTTCGGCACTCTTCTCCTTCTCCTCCTCTTCCTTTTTTTTTTCCTCCTCATCCTTTTCTTCCCTTCTTCTTCTTCTTCTTTACTGTACGCCTTAAAATCTCTACAACTACAGTATAAGTTTAAAATAAAATGTTGCAGTCGTATACGTCTCTTCTTGCTCGGATTCCCATTTCTTGTTTCACTTTAACAGAAACCTCTCAAATTCCCAACAAAACACGAAGCCAAAAACCAGAGCTTATCTTTAAGATTTATCGCCATTTAAGAGGATGTACTCCTAAAGCTTAACTGAACTCGCCGGCTAAACTAGTGTTCAACTACAAGAAAGCAAATAATTACTTTTTATGCAAAGAAACTTTTAAGACAAAAAAAATGGAGTATTCGAAAATTTCAAAAAACAGAAAACGATACAGCATACGGTGGATCACAGAGGCCAATATAACTTAGAGCTTCTGTAAAATAAAAAAGAACAAGCGAATAAGTGAGATAGGCCTACGCGTATTTAGGTTTTATTTATTCTTTGCACGATGTTCATCCCATGTACTGTATTTTGTTTGACCAATAAGTGTTTCGTGAGTAATAAATTGATTAATCGACCAAATGAAACTACCAGTCACATTCCCCAGAAAATTAAGTTACGGTTCTAATATCGTAGTCGCTGTTCGTTCAAGAATTTTGGTAGGTTTCTTTTTTCTAGTTTGTTTTGGCCGAATAAGACGATATTAGAGTATTCACAGACTCTTGAAAGTGTATTTAACCATCTAAATGATTGTTTTTTAAAGCTACAACTACAATGTAATGACCATTCTGAAATTTTCGGAAATAAGAAAAAGAAAGTTATGAAAGAAGCCTTCAAGTGTTGAACGAATAATGTCGCAGAATGTAAGGATGCAAACAGACAACTGCTTTTATGAAAATCAATTGCGCAATGACTTGCTACACAACTTATGTTTCATGTTCCTTTTTCACGACCTCTATTTATTAATTTTTTTTACTCATTGAAATATAAATCTTTACAACCGAATACATCCGCGTGGCGATTCTTAAAAATTTGAATACATTAGAATCGTGGGAATGAAGAACCAGAACAAGTGGAGGACTGTTATTTAAAATTATCCCGTCCCATGGCGTAAAAAAAAGAGAAATACAGTACACAGAGAGAGCGAGAGAGAAAGAGGGTCCTAAAAGGGTGACCACATCTCAAGATACCTCTCCAATATGTGTGACAACAATCCTAGCTTATCCGCTCTCTCTATCTTACACATAGCTATCCACCTCCGCTTCCTCAAATGTTAGTCCAATTTCATTTCCCCTTCCCAATGGGTTACAACCCTTCAAAGGGAGAGACATTATGGCGCCTATGATAGATGGCACCCTCTTTGGATCTCGACCTAACGTCCCACTCTCCCTGTAGCTCTCTCTCTCTCTCTCTCACACACACACACATACAAATCTGCTTATACTTAGAAGAAAAACTTACAACTCTGGTTCTCTCAAGATTCACTTTCAAATTAACCCAGTTTAAAAAGAAAGTCGATCTCAAAATGACTTACAAAAAAAATAAGAAATACAAACGACGGGCTAATTCCAAGTTTTAAAAATGTGGTTGACAGTCGCCTTCACTATTGGTCATTATTTTCGTTCAGGCTTTTGCTAGTGTCCTCATTCTCATAATCACATTTTTTTTCTTACTATACAGCACGTTCAAGATAAATTTTATTTATAAAACTCACATTTATTTGTACATGGTTCCATCGGTGCAAGACGTCTCATTATGCACCTCTTGGTTTACTGAGGAGTATTCTGCGAATCCAGCAAGAAAATTGGAATTAAATACAGGCAGTTACAAGACACGCATCCCGCAAGTTTAATTAGGTACTCACAACATATACTTCTTTTCTTTTTGAAAGCAGAAATTCAACTGTTGTTTTCAATGACCGGAAGGAGGGACATTAAAGTAAGGCCATAAAAGTTTAAGTATGCTTACAACTGTGTAACAAAAGACACTGACAATTAAAGCAGGAAAAGGATGGGTTATACAGCCATTTCCAGCAGAAGATGATTTTGCCCTTTCACCTCAGCAATTTAATATTCATAAATCATTCCTATTAGAGTAAGTTGTATTTTTTTCCTCCTTCTCCTTGTAGGTCGCAGACGGCAAAATTTAGCATTTCATATTTTTTTTATGTCCATCATATTTAGACCACTCCTCGGTCGCACAGTGGTTTAGCGTGCTCGGTAACTACGTCAGTAGATCTAGGCTCGATACGGAATCGAGGTGGGTTAGCTTCTTCCGTTTGTTTGTTGGTGTTTTAGGGCCCTTCAACTACAAGGTCATTAGAGCCCACTGTGTAGCTGTGATGCAGAGGCTGCACAGACACTACACAAATGCGACGATTTTTGAATACTAGCGGTACCCAGTTTTCCCAAGCAGCCACCCATGTCAGTACTAACTGGGTTGTGTTGCTTAACTTCAGTGATCAGACGAGAACTGGTGTGTCCAACGCAATTTGCCGCTCCCTAGCTTCTTTCGGGCGAGTGAGATACCCCGAGTGCGCCTTTCTTCGAATGAAAAGTGAAACAGAGGTCTCGTGTTGAATATGATGGCATTTTCACGTAAAAGAACCCTCTCTACTATGCAACGGGTAGATGAGGCAAAATTTCCAGGTGTAGGCAGGGGAAAGGTTAGGATTTGCTTGCATCATATTTACAATTGAATCAAGGAACATTAATATGCGACAGCTGTAGCAGAGACAGTAATGGCTTAACAAATTTAATCACACGTAATAAACTAAACGGCAACTTGTTTAGGGTGCGGTCTGTAATTTAGGACATAAGGATCTAATTGGTCATGGTAATGTAAACACCGACCTTGGTAACTCAATTGGTAGAGTGTATTTTGCCTTGCATTTGAAGAACGCAGGTTGCTCCTCTTTGAGTTCAGTGATTTAATTAATCTGTAATAATCTGAAAATAAAACGAATGATCAATATTTGTATTTATCCGACCTCGATTATATCACCTAAAGCTGAACTTAAGCCCACAAGCAACTTCTAACCCTTTTCCTGCCTATAGCAGGGTTGGGTACCGATCTTGTCCCTCTGAATGGACACAAGGGTGATATATTAGTGTGTTTTCGCAGCCGGCTGCCGACTAAAGCTCCAACCCATATGCTAATTTATCGTCGGTCTACCGTTCGTTGGGGCACTCCACCGACGCGATGCCAGAGGGCAAGCTCCTATAACTGCAAATTTTGCCTCGTCTACCCGTGGCATAGTAGAGCGGATTCTTTGACGTACAAATACCATCGTACACTTCACGGGACCTCGGTTTTACTTTTCATCCAAAAGGAAGGCGCACTCGGGGCATCCCTCTTTCCCGAAAGAAGCCGACCCACCTCGGTCCAGTATCGACCCTAGAAGCACTGAGGCAGTTACCGAGCAAGGAAACCCACTGCGCCACCGAGGCGGGATTATTGACTACCTACGGTATATATAACCATGTATTCTGTGAATTATAGGCAGTTACATATTACCACACCGGTCCAAACTCCAATCTTCTCCCCTATATTAGAGGTAGCTTGGAAGTGGGGGACATTGCGGAAAAGAGGAGAGAGGATGGGGATGTGATGAAAGGAGAGGAGGATGAGGAGCTGGCTACGTCCATCACAGAGTTCCAAGTTATAGGAAGCACCTGGGGCAGAGAAAAGCCTAAGCACACGTGGGTGCATTTTGTACGATGGTGGATGGGATCCTTGTGGGTGATAGGCGGGAGTGGAGGCCGAGAAGGAGGGATAAGGGAATGATGATGCAGTGAGTTAGATATAGACAAATTTAAAGCGGTTCCAATGTCAACCTGACGTTCTAACCTCTTTCACATGCAGCGTTAGCTACCGCGCGATTTTGTAACGCGCGTTGAGGAAGGCACAGAGGTGAATAGGTGCTTTTACATGGAAACGCGCGATTTTGGCTAACGCGCGTAGCAACGCACGATTCGAGAGTTCAGCGATTTTCTAGCGTTAGCGTGCGCCTTGAAATACAAGGAACCCAATTGACCTTTTCATATCATCGCGCGTTTTCACTGTAGGTTTTCATTTTTTGAAAGAGGGAATAGCGTTACAGAGAAGCCACCACGTAGGCGGTCCACCTCAAAATCGCTTTCATGTGAAAGGTTGTAACGCAGCGCTAAACGCAACGTTAATCGCTGCATGTGAAGGAGGCCTTAATGACACTTTTTTTGCTTCAAAGGGGAGAGCATTATAGAGAATCAGCGTTAAACCTTATCAACCCTTATCCCGCCTGTGGCAGGGTCGGATCTGCGGGTTCTAGCTCTCCACTCCCTCCTATCTCCCATCAGGTCCCCGCCCACCCAACACATTACCATAGACTTACGGACAACCTGCTCCCACGTCTGCTTCGGTTTCCCCCTGCCCCTGGTGCTTCCAACCACCTGCATTCCTGAAATGGAAGTAACGAGCTCCTCATCCCCTCTTCTCATTATATGTCCATACCACCTCAACCTATTCTCCCTCATTTTTTCGGCGATGTCTACCACTCCCAGGCCACCTCTAATATACTCATTCCTAATTCTACAACTCTATTTTTTTTACGCAGGCGGCGGTATCTCGCCTCAGTAGCGCAGTGAGTAGCACGTTCAGTAATTGCGTCAGGAGTTCTACGTTTGATACTGGACCGAGGTGGGTTGCCTTCTTTCAGACCACCGGCTTCTTCTAGACCCCGAGACAGGCGTGCGCCTTCGTTTAGATGAGAAGTAAACCCGAGGTCCCGTGTGGTGTACGATGGTATCTGCACGTAAAAGAACCCTCTCTATTATGCAACGGGTAGCATGCCCTGCTGAAATGCCCCAACGAACAGTAGAACGACGATAAATAAGCATAGGATTGCAGCTTTGGTTGGCAACTGGTTGTGGAAACACACTGTCCAATAGATCGCCCTTGTGCCCATTCAGAGGGGCAAGATGGATACCCGACCCTGCCATGGGCGGGAAAAGGGTTAGGAGCTGTTTGTTGCTTTTTGTAAGTTTTTTTCAAGATCTAAAAATTTCAAGCCCTATTTCTCCTACAGCAATAAGTGAAACACAATAGGAAATATTGGCAGCATGAGCTTCATCATAGCCCGACAAATTTGTAATTTTGCACATCTAGATCGCTGCGACAGACCGCCCGCCTTCTGTGTGACGGTCCTAATGTAATTTTGTGGGGTGTATTTAGATCGCTCTCTCGCGGCGGTCAGAGATCGCTGCCCGCTGCGACAGATCGCGTTCTGTGTGGCCGAGCCTTAAATGTTGACAGTATAGCCCTTAAACGGTCAATATATGGTCAGTATTTTGGCTCCACCCACGGTAGTGTCAAAATAACTTCATGACGGTGAAGTATTTCAGTATACTGACACTGCATCAGTATTTGCCCTCAGATAATTAGTATTACTGTCAGTATTATGAAAAATTGCGGCTTCCACTGTTTGCTACTTTTAGTTTCTTTTCATGCTTATGCAATTCCGTAATTATTTATTAAAGTTTTTTGCCCTACCTAGATGGCGCTCTTTTGCGGCTGTTTCCCATGAAGAAAATGGCCGCTCCCTGGAGGATAATATCGGTTTGGTGTTTCGTTGATTTTTCTTATTGAATCGTTGTAAATTTAATTGTGGTATCATTAACACTTACTGGATTTCAATGTTCTTAGATTACTCTTTCAATTTTTTCTTTAGGTCTCGCACTGACGAAGCACTTCACAATATTTTCTTCTCTTGGTGGGTAAAACTCGGTACTTGCATCTATTTTCTGGTCACATGTTCTTCTCTTTAGGGCCACCATACACTGCCAGTGGCATTTTCAGTTGTAATTGTACAGTAAAACTGTACGGAATGCGTTCAATTGAAACAGAGATTTTGCCATACATACGTAGCCATGACACTTGTTTTCATTTATAATGAATAACGTTTTGAGTTGTTAAGGCCACCATACACTGTCATTTTCATCTTGAGCTGTACAAAATGTCTTCAATTGAAACAGACAGATTTTGTCACACACACACGTAGTCGTGACACTTGTTTTCATTGGAAATGCACAAAATTTAATGAATTGTTACTGCTGCTGTCTGGAGCAGTGTTTTTCAACCACGGAACGGTTCCGTGAGCTCCACCGAAGGGTTCCGCCAATGGCAAGGTAAAATATAAAAATAACAATGAAAACACAAGAAACGAGAGCGACTTTTGTTTGTCGAAGATTAACTTCAGGTGTCTCTCTCTCTCAAACATTAGGCCACAAATTCAACTGCTTATGCTAACACACCCACCTGTCCCAATTGATGTTTTTTCTGTCACTGTATGGGGTTCCGCGAAAGGTCTAAATGTTCCAAAGGGTTCCGTTCCAATAAAAAGGTCGAAAAACACTGGTCTAGAGAACTAAGCTTTGGTCTTTAGATGACGACACACACACACGTGAAGGTAAAGTTCAACTGCACAGTTTCAAATCCACAGTTCAAATTGTTTAACTGTACAGTCGATGATATTTCCCCATACACGTAAGATGAAACTGACAGTGCATGGTGGCCATGAGGACAGTTGTTTTTCTCGTTCACACTGGACACAAGTTACACAATTCACACAACAAGCTGCACAATGCTTTCTGCTATTGTTTTTATATTAAATTCAGAATTGCATTTCCTAATTTCAAAGGGATTTCTAATGTTAGAATTTTTATTAGTTTTAATTCCTGTTTAACAACTGATTCACACTTATACGTCAACACCTGGTTATGGTCCAGGTAAGGTAAAAATTTTCAAAAAGTATTTTTTTTTCAGTTATTGTTAATAATTCCAAATCAATGTGCTTGTAGGTCAGCAACTGTATCGGTCAAGGGCAAGTTTTAACTTTATTTTGAATTATCAGTTAACATATAGAACTGTGAACTGCAACTAATATATCTCAATTCACTAGTATGAGCAAATCTAATGTTGACGAAGAGTCGGACAATGCTTGTTTAGTGAAATTTGAACCACCAGTGTACATTCAGCGTTACATTCATGTTAGAGATTTATTGAGAGATGCTGAGATCCAATTAAAAAAGGTAATCCTTTTTTTTTTTTTTTTTGATATTACAGCATACGCATTACTTACATTACATTCTGGCATAGAGCCCTCATCCAATATTCGAAAGGAGCTTTAGGTACAGTGTATTCCCCAAGTGAAGGTGCCTCTTCTTGTTACCTTTCAACTTCGTCTAGCTTTTCCTCAAGCAATTGTTTTTTTTACACAATAGAGTAGTAATAAGTTTCGGATAAAATAGTTTTACCTAATTATTTATCTAACTAATAGTTCTCGCTGGCTTTATTCTTAATTTTTAGATCTAGTGTTTTTATACCCCCGCATAGAACGCGCACTTCTTAAGGCTGGAAGTAAAAGAAAACGAAGAACTAATAAGGCGCTCCGATGTTTTGACATGTTGCGATTTAGGTCTATTTTGAATGCATTTGGCCTCAGTCCCAGACAAGTTGAAAGGGTAGTTTGACGGGCAGTGGTTAGACCACACATTGGCGGTTCAGAGTGATGGGCAATGAGGAAGAGTCACGTCAATAGAATGCAAGTAGCCGAGATGCGATGAGTGGGGTGTCGAAAGCTGAAAAAATGAGGGAGAGTACATTGAGGTTAGGAAGAAGAGCTCGTTAGGTCCATTACAAGAATGCAGGTGATTGGAAGCACTCGGGGCTGGGGGAGACCAAAGATGACGTCCAAACAGGTTGTCCGTAAGGAAGGATATGGTAGTGTGTGGGGTGGACGGGGAAATAGGCGGGAGTGGAGGGCTAGAACCGGTAGACCCCACCCTGCCACGGGCGGGATAAGGGTATGATGATAAATGCATTTGATCTGCGCCTTACTGAATGTTGATCAGATATGAATTGCTTTATCTTATAAATTTGGAACACAGTATATTATTCCTTAAGTCCCATTTCCAAAATGTAGCAGTATGACATGTGTCATGTCACCAGCACGTAATAGGACTTTTTTGTACATAAATTAGAGTGGGTCCTCGATTTTTCTTCGTGAAGCACGTTGTAAGAAAAAAAATTCATAAAATACAATCATGAAAGCGATCCAGTTAATCCGTTCCAGAACCTGTCACCATAAGGTGAAGGTGGTGAAAGATGAAAAAGGGTGTAATTTGGACAGGAAATCTTTATATTGTTGTGAATGTATGCGACCTGGCCGGGGATTCTCATGATTTAATTTAGAAGCTCAGGCAGAAGGAAGCAGTGGTGTTTTAAAAAAACTACTAATACCCTAAAATCATCGTAACATTAGAACTACGCAGTGGACAGGGCTCTAAAAACCTTTGTAGTTGAAGGGCCCTAAAACACTACCGAAACAAAAAAGCCATGTACAAAGAAACACAAGCAGGCTTACTGATTACTCAAGTGCATGTTACTACACTGGCAATGATATCTTACAAGTCCCAGTTGCTAATTTATAGAACATAACAGTAATTTTCCCACTTCTCGTCTCTCATTAACATTTCAATATTACAATCTTAACATTTACATTTAATTTTTTAGGTGGTGGACTTTGGCTGTTCTGATCTAAAGTTCATTAAGTATATTAAGGCATTACCTGGTATCCGTGAGATTGCAGCAGTTGACATAGACTACAACACGTTAGATGTAAACAGATATAGGGCTGCTCCCCTAACAGTCGAGTACGTTCATCGACGCAAGGATCCCCTTTCCATTTCTCTCTATCAAGGTAGCATTGGTGATTACGATGCCCGATTGGGGCATTGTGATGCGGTCACCTGCATTGAATTGTGAGTTTTAAATTAGTGAAAATTACTTTAGCTACTCTTTTTAAAAGTGTTTCTTTATAATCTTAGGATAGAACATTTGCAAGAAGAGGTCCTTAATCAACTTCCAGAAACAGTGTTTGGACTCTTGAGGCCAAAGATCGCAGTATTTACAACGCCAAATGCAGATTTTAACATTTTATTTCCTGCATTGAAGGGTTTTCGACACTGGGACCACAAGTTTGAATGGACTCGAGAAGAATTTAATCATTGGTACCTAACAGTTGCACTATGTGTATAGCAATTCAGCTATAAAATGTTTAGAATTACATTGCAGTCCTGCTACTATCTTTACAGTTCCTTTAAATGTTTCGTTACTATTTATGAATATTATTTTAGGTGTAACGAAATTTTGAAAACATATCCCTTCTACTCTGTAACAATCGATGGAGTTGGAAAAGGTCCTCCAGAATATAATAACGTAGGATGCTGTTCTCAAGTTGCGTTATTCAAGTTATTGAATGATACGTATCAAGAAGATCCAGATATAACAAGTTCTGAGAGAACACCTTATAAACTAGTTGGTATCCAGTTGCAGATCTTGAAAATCCGTTTGTGATGCATTTCATATATGAATGAAAAGTTCTAACTTCAATCTCGCTAGGTTGAAACTTTTGAGCATCCTTATCAGAAGGTTCAAGTTCCAACACCTACGATGATCTTAGAAGAAATAGAGTATTACTTACGTGTTCTGACACAGCATTCCTATTGGTCTGATAGTCCTCTTGAAGTCCCATTACAAAAACTCTTGGAGTTTCCAAGATTAATGGAACTATGTGGTACAATAGAGACTCTGAGGTTTGTAGAGTCATTAAATTTTGTGAAGATCACCAGTTAACTTCCTGAATTCTTAGGCAAGTGATGCTTCCTTTTCTAGAGAGACGTTACGCTCTGCAGAATATGAATTAATTATCAGAGATGATCAGTGGTTACTCCTGTACTCACCAGACGACGACAACAGCGATGAAGAGGAAAGTGAATTTTTTGACTGAATTTTTTAGATTAACATCAGCAAGAATCCATCACCAACTCATGTTTGTTCTTCGAAAGATGAAGTTAAAGTTGTGTGACATCATCTCACCCTTATCCCGCCTGTGGCAGGGTCGCATCTGCGAGTTCTAGTCCTCCACTCCCGCCTATCCCCCAACCAGGCCCCTATCCACCTCGTACCTCATCATGTCTCTTTGCACCACCTGCTCCCAAGTCAGTTTTGGTCTTCCCCTACTCTTGATGCCTTCAATCCCATAATAGACCTAATCCAGGAATCTCCAACAGTTTTGATCGGCGGGTCGCATTAGGTATTTTTCGAAGGCCGGCGGGCCTGTGGCGGTGCTCCACAGACACTAACAAGGACTGACTGACACCTCTTGCTCGATGGCTCATTACTGTTTTATACCCACACTTTACTTTTGAGTATGGAAATTAAGGAAATTTAAATACATTTATAAAATCCTTCTGCGGGCCGTATGTTGGAGATCCCTGACCTAATCAGTTCCTCCTCATCAGTCCCTTCTCATCACATGCCCATACCACCTCAACCTACTCAAGTAAAATATTGTTTGTAATTTCTTAGGGGTTAATGTGAGGCCTATGAACTTTTATTATAGCAGCTTGGTCGTCAATAATTCTCTACGTCGAGGTATATACTAGTCACTAACTATTAATTTATCTATTAATGTCCATTAAGCAATCCTCGAGGCTTCAATAAGTGGCTACTTCCTAACAAGGTGTGTCAAAATAGGTCAAACAATATCCATTTCGCACCCTTCAGTCAAAAAATGTCACTGAATTGTATATTAATTTTATAGTGAGTGTTATTTAAATGTCTTAATTTATTTGTCATTGTCACATAGTATTCAAAATTCAGGACATGACTGGAAGTCCATCCTACTCCTCTCATTCCATTTTGTTAAATTTATATTTTCAATTTATGTTATTTCTAAACTGTCAGATATCATTCGAGTCTTGATCGACACAGGTTATTAGTTGACGAAATTGATAATGAAATGAGAAGACTAGGATATGATAATGTAAATTACTATTAAAGTAAGTTACTTGATCATAAAAATTCTTAAGAGCCTTGACACTTTAAGCTGTAGCTATTTCAGTAATCATTTTTCTCATTCTGAAAAAGAAATAATAGTATTATTAGTGCGACAGCGTTTCGCTTTTTTTTTTGCAAAAAAAAATTTTTTTATCTCAAAGTAATAATTTTCCTTCATTAATGAATGAATACAAATGTTATGATTTTGTAAATATGTTAATGGGTTACTTGTACGTTGACTTATTCAAGGGTAGAATATGTCTTGCAAATGTTTCAGTTGGTGTAAAATAGTTATTTCCATAAGTCTTGATTTTAATCTTACCTAATGATTTCAAACTTTTATTTTAGGCAATTTCTGTAAAAGAAATAAATTTATGTTTTTGTTTACATTTTAATATGGCAGTCAGTAAAACATAACGTAAGAACCATTATGAATAACTCCAATATCAAGATTCTGTTAAGAACTTACTACTGTCTGTGAAAGTCTTTGACTAGAATGATAATCAATGGCATACCCTTAAATTACAACTTAAAAAAACAGTAATCGTTGAGAACATTCAGGGAGTAAAACCTGTAAATAAAATATACATTCAAACCGCCAGTTCCCAAACCGAACTGTAAAATGAATGTATTTCAAGTGTGAGAAAAACAACCGATTAACAAAGGTTGATTACAAGTTGTAAACCACACAATCATTAACATCAAAAATTAAATAAAAATTTAGCCACAACCATGAATGGAATCTTACTATGAGTATGTTTTAACCAACGTTCATGCGAAAGTGGTATTGATCAAGCTTCAACAAAGTTCATGAAATGTTCCTGACATAATGCAAGATACGACCGGTCGTCGTCTTCTTTCTCAAATCCATTTCCAGCTGACGACATGGTCGAGCACTCACAAGGTTCCGTGAGGATGGAGCGGAAACTGAAAAGAAATAAACTGACAGGATAGAGCGAAGTAAAAGGTGTGGGAACTCATGGATGACCTATGGGGACGATGGTTTCATATACAATGGTTGATTGTCAACTGAATGCCACAACACTTTTACCGCCAAAATCCATACGCAGTAGTGTAATTGCAGCCTACAACAACATCATAAAAACACTGAGTTTTGGAAAGCTTTCTTTCACAGTTCTTCACTGCTTTCAAGAACCACCGATCCTTCACGAACACCTGGCAGAGTCAAATGGTGTTGTTTTAAACGTCCTCTAAGTTCTTCCAACGACCGAGACTTCACTCTGCTAATTTTCCTATATTTTACATCTTTTGGTTTCGTCACTGATCTATGATTACTCATCACTCGATTGTAAGTTCCCAGACTTGGAGGATGAGTTGCTGAATCCTTTTTTGTAGTATTTGTGGTTGTCGAATTATCTTGAAATAAACAAGAATTGTTAAAAACCTGTGGTTGGACATCACCTGCATGAACGTCTCTGGTAGCTTTGTCTGAAGATGCAATGACATCAGTAGAATTCAAATAGTCACTTTCTGATTCTTGAAGATCAAAATTTAAAGCATCACACGCTTCACTGATGTCCGAGCTCAAGTCTACTGTTTCTTGCACCTCAGAAATTGTGTTAAACTTACTATCATCTCCTTCTGTTCTGCAATTATTATCTAAATTGGGGTCACCATTTGTCAAGTGAAGGGATTCTTTCATACAACTTTTGTTGTCAACGTGTCCAACCCTCTGCTCTTCTGCAACAGAATCACTTTCCCCAACAGACCTTATTAATATCTTACTACTACTATTAGTCGTAGTCCAATGTAAATCATAGTCTGTAATCACATGAACCTCGTTATGCCATGAAATCTTTCGTTGTTGCCTCTTAGGCGTTTTTCCAACATGCTTCTTATCAACGGGTGAATCAAACGTAGAGTGCTTCTTGTCAATTGCTCGATGTCTGTTTGCCGCTAACTTCCTATTCAGTGTCAGTAGAGCTTTTATGTGCTTTTCCTGCTCTGATATCTTCTTGTCCTTCTCTTCTAATATTTGATGAATATGATGTTGTTCTCGTCTGAGCTGAGTTTCCAAAATCAGTAAAGCTTTTGTCACTTCTTTTAACTGGCTGTCTTTCTCTAATCGAAGGCGTTTATTGACGTCTTCCTGTTCGGCCAAGCGTCGACGTAAATTCAACAAGATAAGTGACTGTCGTTGTGGATTTTCCCAAGGTGTCTGGCACATTTTGCTACTGGTATCAAGAAACTTGCAGTCACAGTTCGTGGTGGGCACCGTCTGTTCGGTGGGGTCCAGAGCAGATCCTCTAAAAGATTGTTCGCACTAGAAAATAAAAGAAATGATTCAGGTACTATAACGAAATAATAAGATCTTTTCTTTCTCGCAGAGTTAAAAAAAAATTCACTACTAAATTCACGCAAAGATAACAATAGCACTTTTTACACTGAACACAACAGACTAACAACTTTCAAGGTGCTAAAGAGGTAGCCTCTACAGCACGGTAGCTGAACTCTGTCCGCCCGCAAGGAACCTGCCGGATACCAAATTAATCCGCTTATTTCTCTAAAAATAACAATGTTACTCAACAATTGAATATTTGAACGACTTGAGCGATTATTGACGGATGTTTTCACCATAAAATAGAAGTTTATCAAAAACAAATCTGATTACTTTTAGCCCTGACTTCGTCAAGGTTTTCAAAGTGAAGTTATAAAATATCTGATACTATTTCAAGTTTAGATAAACAAACTGATTGCTCTTTAATATCGCAATCTATTACACCACTTGATATTTCAAATCCAAATGCTTGATAAGATCTTCACATCAATTTTTTTTTATGCTGAAAGAAGTGCAAATAATGAATTTGACAAGAGTGTCACGTAAAGACAATTCACTAGTCTGCAAACGTTTCTGGAGCATTACAGAATTTCATACCTCAAATATTACACTTTTCAAAGAAGTTTATTATTAGCAGTTATGAAACAATACACCACACCATTTCAAAGTATGACCTCAGTATTTCAATGGAAAACCTGTCGACATTCAACACCCCTGGCATAACTATCGACTTGCTATTTTACTTTTGGTAAAGTAGATGTCTCGCGCCGCGGAAGTTGGCCTCCTATTGGAACATTAATTATTCAGTACATATATTCGTTCACCCACAATACACACATCCTTGTTATTTACATAAAAAAACACACACACAACTGTTGGCAGATCTCTTCATACTACGGTGAGAGGGTGAAGAAGACAGGTCTGCAGGAATAGGAGGCCGTTGTGTGGGTGGAGTGAGGCCAGTGACCTCAGGAAGATTCATGTGCCTATGCATATAGCGGGACATCGTACAACTTTTGTAGCCAATAAATTCAGTTACTATCCCAATGCTCATAATCGTCCTTTTCCGTTAAGAGTCATGGTAGGTCATGACACACGTGCATTGTTTTTCTGATCACTTCACCTGGTGGGAGGAGGACTAGTGTGGACAAGGGAAATGTGATAACTCAACTTTTTCTTCTCTCTCTTCATTACTTGTTAAAAAAAATAAACCTTTGTTCCTCATCCTGTACAACAATTACATCTCTGATTTATTCAGCCACCTCTCCAAAACAACAAACTATATTTTATACAATATAAATTAACTTATCTATTACATGACCTCCTACTTTAAAACTTGCACCCATAGAGGAATGTTTGAAAAAAAAAACCTCCTGCTTGATATTTTGCATTTGATTACGTACGTAAGCAACCAGTTTTGGTGCAGTCTTAAATCGTAGACGATCAATTTGACTTATTAGTCTTAACTCTAAAACAACCAGGAACTGACTACGAATTGCAGTACTTATTCGTCAAAACGTGTAGTGAAACCGTTTTAATTGCCTTTATAAGATTTTTTTTTAAAAAAAAACTTCCATCTTTTATCCATTTTTGTATTTCTCCTTTACTTGCTAATCATTCATTAACCCTGGTCTTAATGAAGTGACACAATTTTCTTGCCTGCGTGACCATTATAAAATAAGCCTGCAATAAAACAAGACAGGTTCAGACAATTACAATCACCGTCATAACAACACCCATTTTGAATATTCTTACAAATTAGTATGACAGTAAAAGAAACAGAAGTCAAGGTGTAAAAGGTCTCCAGCCTTCAGCATTTCCTATTTAAATGTCAAACATTTTACGTCTGCAAGACTTCACGGTGTCCCTGGGGGAAGAAGTGTGATTATGAAACGAAAAAGTAAGGAGGAAAAAACGATACCAAGGAAACTTCCACAAGTTAATTGTATGAATTCATATTCTGTTAAAAAAATGGATAGACTAGTAAAAAAATGTTTTGCATTACAATATCGAACTTGGTAGGCACCTGGATTAGTGATGGATCTAATTAGGAGGCTGTTAGGGCTCAAGCCCCCTCATTACGATAACTTTCATATTGTACATGCCAGATGAACAACTGGATTCGTTCGGCCCGAAAAACAAATTCGCAGTACTGATGGTGCAAATCTCTGGCAAGAAAACTTTGGAGCACTGGAAAGATAGCATCAGTAGCTTTATCGATAGTGAATTTGGTTTTGGAACTCGTGGGTTCAGTCCTGGCCAAAGTAGAGAAAATTTTAAGTGCATCTTTCGTTGGATGAAAAATGAAGCAGTGCTATGTTTTTACAATACTATCTGAACTTCAAAGAACCTTTTTTGTTATACGGTTAGATCGGCAAAATTCTCTAATAGTACAGATGATTTTTTGGTGTTCCTTATAGACGGACCAACATTATATAACTAAGAGGCAGTACTTGGTATTAAAAGCTTGCATTAAGGAAAAAACTTCGGGTTTATTGGTACATTCAAGAGGATGGTTGCTGTTGTTTTAGGGCCCTTCAACTACAAAGGTCATTAGAGCCCCGTCCACAGCATAGTTCTTATGCAGAGACTGCACAGACACTACACTAATGCGACGATTTTTGGGTATTAGCAGTACCCAGTTTTCCCAAGCGGCCACCCATGCCAGTACTAGCTGGGGTTGCGCTGCTTAACTTCAGTGATCAGACGAGAACTGGTGTGTCCAACGCAATTCGTCGCTCGCCATATGAGGATGGTAGCAGAAGGTGCCTGGGCTACGCAGCGTCTGACGAGATCCAGACGTCCCAATATGTGATGGTTCTAGTATCCACTGTGATACTTAAAACTACTTGGATGAATTCACACGCGAAATAATGACAAAATTAGGAATGGAGCTAGACCTGCCGATGCCTGGGTCACACAGCTGAATCACCTGATGATAAGGTTGTCAAGTCACATATGACAGTGTCATTGGTGTGAAACGGGTATAATGATGATCACTTATAGTGTTCATCATCCTTTTCCCCCATGTCTCACGCTCTACTTACATTAAGTCTGATATTTACGGATGGAGGACAGTCCTCATCCAATATACCCAGTTCATCCTACATCAGCAAATATATCTTGGATTTTGGCAGTGGTGGGACGTTGGTGTGCAATATCATTAGTCATTCTTTGATTTCCTTGAACTCTATATACTTAATGGTCTCAGAAATAAAGATGTATATTAAAGGTGAACGAATTTTAGAAGAGATACATTGAAACAGAAAATTACATCTAACTGCCACGGTCGAACAACCACGCAAAAAATGTACAAAATATTCGGGGAAGGAAGAAAGGACAAGATGAAGGGATTGAAATGACCTGCTTTGAATTTCACACTCGGTAAACTTTCTTTAAACTTTTTTTTCTAGTTTGCATACTGCACCTTGCTGAGGAAGGTTGTTGTTTTTCCACAATCACCTACAAGTAAGCAGCAAAACAAAGGTGCATCACCCTCCTACTTCCGAACGACGAAACCTACATCTTAAAATGAACACAAAAGATATCCGACTGTTTATCTCTGCTCAAAGAAAGCTTTTGTGATGCAATCAAAATTTGAACAGGTACCTATGCCTCCACGACTGTGGCAGAAAAAGATAGAAGGTGGGGGGAAAACGCGATAATAATAAATAACCTTAGTTGCGAAAAATTTCCCATTAGTCACTAGGTTGAAACATATCTGGCACGTAGTCTTGACATTTAAAAACCACAGTATAAGAAGAATTTTATGTCAGTTTTAAAAATGACCATTAGAAGACTTCTAGAAGGCACTTACAAATTTCCGACTAACGAATTGATGATTACATGCTGTAAAGAGTGCATTTACCCACAGATTTATCTCAGTAAACTCATAACAATATGAAATATCGAAAACTTATCATTACATACTGTACTTCGAATCAAGTAATGTTTGATAGTGGGGCTAAAAAAACGAAGTGAGAATCTTCGGCAGATTGATAAAATGAATACTTCAATTCACGGCCAAACTATTCTAACGTTAGTTACCCGTTCAATAATGTTGTCAAAATGATAATGAAGCCTTACAGTCCAGTAATGATAAAACGGTAACATTTCTAATCTCCTGTTATGATCCTGGGGAAATAGTTCTCGGCACATTTAAATGTAAGGGCAGGTAATTACCTAATTAAGCTTCATTACTTATTTGATTTCACATTGGTTGCAGCACTGTCAAATAACAATATGAAATTAAAACTATTATATTTTCATTATTATAATGAAATAAAGACATTCAATGTCAGACATTTTTAATGATTCGACCGACAAAGATTAATAATAACATTATCATTATATTACCTCGGGTGTAGTCTTGTTACGAGTCACCGTCGCTTCAGTAACTGCTAGTTCATTCTCATTTAATATGTGGTTAGATTTCGTCGTAATTTGATCATCACTTCGATTATCGTCATTAATCTTTATAACATTTAAAAGGTTAGGTGAAGCCATACTATTTAATTGCAAGTCGGCTACCATCACTGCCGTCGACGTTGTCAAAGTCGCCGATTCCTGCAATTTAATAACTTCCTCAGATAGAGGATCATTATCCTGACTGTTATTAATATATTCCAATTTACTACAACACTGATTAGCACCATCACCACTAGTAGTCATCATTTCATTGACTTTTTTTCCCTAAACAGGATCCAAATAATAAATAGTTGTCCTCTTCGAAGTTGACCGTTTGAAGTAAACTTAGGAGCAACAAAAAACTTTCACACTCACGAATTGTTAACTTGAATCGATAGATATAAACTCCCTACTTTACAGATCAAGAGATACGTGGAATTTCGCTGGTTTGAAAATCTCACTTGCTGCCAGATAAATAATCTGGATGGAAAACGAGATATTTAGCTCGTTAAGGCATTTTAACAGCGTCAAAACTTAACAACTAGATTACCTTCATTCGAACGCCTTACAGCAGCTCAAATGATGAGAAGATGGAACAATACTAAAATGCACCACTACATCACATCCACTATTTCTTAATCAAAATTAGAACGGATTACGGTATTACACCCATATCTCAATATGTCACAAAATCCTTATCAAACTAACTCCAAGCACAACAAAACCACCTAACTTAACGCTATTAACACTAATTACTCGCATATTTAACCCATCTAGACGCATGCGCAGTTTTAATGACTATTTCCAAGCGCGAGAACTTTAGCTATCGAAGTGCTATAGATCGGTATTCAGCTGTTACCTAACTCTAGCACTCGCTCTCACAGGAAGCAATCGTCTGGAGTGTTGATGAGACCTAGTGACGTAACACAGCCACCTCTTGTTTAAGGCAAGGCGCAAAATCAGGCGCAGGATGTAGCAGCCCTGCGAAATTCTGCTAGCATGCAATCACGCATATTGAATCGCAGTTTTTTCACTATACTTGCACCAAATAACAAGAGAACTTCTCTGCTTCGCACCGTTTTTTTTTATTAGAGAGTTTTCTGGCTGCGGTTCTATCCGACGTACGCTACGTAATGCAGACGAATTGTCAACTGCGCAAACTCAGACACTGCATGCGTCTGCGCAGTTCACGATTCGTCTGCATTGCGTAGTGTACGTGGGATAGAACCGCAGCCAGAAAACTCTCTAATGTCACGCCAACTTCACGCAGAAAACAGCGGCATTGGCACTGCGCTCCGCAGGGTCACTGGCACTGAGTCACGCAAATATATACTATCATGAGCCACAGAAATTTATAGTGAGTCACCCTGCGTCCCATTTTGCGCTGGGCTTTAGCAGCTAACGGTGGAGATTCCCATCAACTCTTCATCTTAATACCTCTATCCCCTCCTGTGGCAGGGTCGGGTCTGCGGGTTCTAGTCCTCCACGCCCACCTATCGCCCAGCAGGTCCCCGTCCACCCCACATACTATCATATCCTTTAACTGACACCCTGCTCCCACGTCTGCTACGGTCTCCCCCTGACCCGAGTACTTCCAACTACCTGCATTCCTGAAATGGACTTAACGAGCTCATCCCATCTTCTCATTACTTGTCCATATCACCTCAATCTACTCATTCCTAATTCTATCAGCTCTTGACACCCCGCTCATATACCGCAGCATTCGTATCTCGACTACTTGCATTCTATTTCCGTGGCTCTTCCTCACTACCAAACACTGTGATTCATATAGTATTTGCAGGCCTAACCACAGCGCTATAAAACTTCCCTTTCAACTTGATTGGGACCCTCCTATCACACAGGACTCCACTTCAACCATCACCCATCACATCCGAGTCTATCTCCCCATTGCTTTGGAACGTTGATCCTAAGTATTTACCTTTGGCACCTTCGTCACCAGTTCGCCCCTAGAGAGCACGTCACCACTATTTTCCTGTCCTTCCAATTGAAAGCTAAATACTCTGTCTTCTTTATGTCAGATTCCCATTAACTAACCTTTATTATTTAAAACTAGATGGGAGGGCCACACAGACATCTGCAAAGGGTTCAACGACTATCAGGCATTAGTATAACCGTTAGGTTCTTACTTGAACATGAACTCTACCATGTGACCTTACCACTGCAATTACAAAGGTGAAACAGTGAAATCAGGAATAAAGAATTAGGTACTTAATCAATGATTGTGGCCTATCATAACCAAACAGACAGTCGACCAACGATAAATAAGCATAAGGGTTGCAGCCAGCTGTGGAAAAATACCGTCCAATATATCACCTGCGTGTCCGTCCATTAAGAGGGACAAGACGGGTACCCAACCCTGCCATAGGCGGGAAGTTAGAAGTTGGTTTTTCGTTTGTAGACTACCATAAATAAGTTTAATTTTTTTTGTTATGTATTTATGAAAGGATTAAGCCATCCAGCAGTCTTCACTCGTGATTAGTGTTTATTTCAAAAGAGATTAAAATTTTGTTCCTATGTATAATCGCAACCAGACTTACAGCTGATTCTTTTTCCAAAAAAAGTGTGGTGCATTATACAAGAGATAATACGTTATATGCGTGTTGCTCAAAAGTGTGAATTATCCATTAGGGTCCAAATCTGTCAAGATACTGCATTAACAGCAGATTAAAACAGTCGCCTAATTTGTAGTGTGAAACCAGGACAACAACGTAACACAAAAGAAATTAATATATCTGATGGTTTATTTTAAACATCTGAAGCTTAATAGCATCTACTAGATCGTTTGAATTACTGTATAATGAAGTCTTTATACACCTACATACTTGTTCAACCCAATAGCATCCAAACGCTTTTACATTTTTATATATAATGAAAGTAGGAATAATTACACATAGCAGTTTTCATTTTTAATATTACTGATGATATATAAAAAGTAATTTGAAATCTTCACTAGTGAAAATTACCGAAATATACTTCAGTTTTCCGGTATGTCATGTAACTTCAAAATAAATTTTCACCCATTTTATTTTGTTGATGGGTGAAGAAGTATTTCCCTCGTTGGATGTATGCACATTTTATTTACACTGAGCGTAATGCATCAAATTCTTTTATCCAACATTAAAGTATAAAATATTACTTATTTCAATAACTGCAAAAACCCATCCATGACATTCTGCTAAACACCCTCCCGAAAAAAAAGTAATGCATTAAACATAAGTATCACAGGAATAAATCGTAATAAATGCAGTTGAACCTGACTTATAAATGATTGATTCATGGTGAGTCAAAACTAGAAGTTAACTGTTGTATCATTACTGTGGAAAAAATAATACCGAAAAATGTTTACGACCATGTTTCTACCACTATTAACAGATTTGTCAAATGCTTCAAAGAGTGTTAATAACCAATTACGAACCATAAACAGTAAAAAATCAACTTGCTAAACGCAAATTGATAAATTATCCGCAAAACTATGCAGAACCTCAACCGTCTAATCATAGGTCTCAAGTATACGAATTGCACATGCTAACATGTACGCCTCACATTCACAGCCACACAAAAATCACACAACTCATCAAGAATTATTATGCAAAATCAAAAGACAACAATGTCTAAATCACAATGGCACAATGGTAAGAACTGCAAAAAGCAGTCATTCATAAGCCGCACAATAAGCTAGTGCAACTTCATTTCATTCCAGAGTTAAATAAATAGCAAAGTGCTATTAAATACATGCATTCTACGTAGTAATATGAACCATTGCAAATTTATCCTATACTTACTGTGATTAAATATCAGAAGACTAGTAGCTGCTGTAATCTCATGAAATGACAGTAGATGTCTTATGGTAATTGATTTACCATAGATGAGCTTCATGCTGAGGCATTTTCACAACACCAACACCACCTCCTAACCTTCTATAATTCATGCTGCCACATAATTTCCACTGATTTTGTTCAGGATCGTACACCTCTATAGTTTTCAGGTAAGTAGTTCCATCGAAACCTCCAACGGCATAAAGCTGACCATTTACAACAGCAAGCCCAACCTAAAACAGAAGAAGAGCAGACGAACTTAAAAATTATTTCAGAAACTAATATACTTATTAATGCTTCTCTATCATGTCTTACTCCACTTCTTCTTGAACTCATGGCTACTATTGGACTCCATTGATTTGTTTGGGGATTATAACGTTCCGCACTGCTTAATTCTGTTGCATCGTCTCGACCACCAACGGCATAAATCATGTTATTGTAGACCGCACAACCTAAATGCTTGCGACGAGTACTCATGGGTGCTACAGGAGTCCACCGATTGGTGCGTGGGTCATATCGTTCAACTACATACAGTCAACATCATTAACCAACTTTATTAAAACGAGTAAATACTGTTGCCAGTATACTAAAAATATTCACCTGTGTTGAGAGGAGACGTCCCATCAGACCCACCAACGGCATATAAATATCCACCTAGAACAGCTACGGCGACACCCAGCCTTCTAGTACTCATTGATGCAACCTTTGTCCATCGATTTGATTGTGGATCGTATCTGAAGAAATGGTAGTTATCAAAGTTCCGAAGCCATTATCTAATTAGTAAAAATATCAAGTACCTTTCAACAAAATTCAGACAGGATACTCCATCTTGGCCTCCTACAGCATAGAGATAGCCATCTAAGACAGCGACTCCAACACTTGTCCGACAGGAACTCGTAGGCGCCACATCGCTACTCCACTGATTCGTTTGAGGATCGTATCTGAAACGAAGTTCAAATGTTGTATTCACGAAAGTGCCTTTTCATCCCAGAACTAAAAATAATATACAGAAGATGTATCAATTAGCAAATTAGGTTGGTTGAGTGAAGGGAGGGTTACAGATTTTGATATCGCACGGAATGCAGAATTTGATATCAAAGCTAAAGGGTCAATTTAATATGTCATTAGTGAGAACAGTAAATTTCAGCTCAGTGGCCCTAGATAGAAGATGTATGGAAATACCATTAAGTAGTAAATATATTTGATAGGAATCACAAAATAGGAACGAAACATCATGGAGTTTGAAGGACTGGAGGCCAACTTGAAAATAGAAATAAGAAATATACGATGGTGTAGGATAGTCTGAAATTTATAATGATAGCGAATGAATATTTTCAATCTTGAAGCCGGTATATTGTGGATTGTCACAACTGGAACTGACGTTGGTTAGGAGATCACTTCTACCACACTTCATACTGTAACAAAACGGCTAAAATCACGGAATAATATTAGAACGATAATGATCACTTTTTACCTTTCTATACTATTAAGGTAAGATTGTCCATCATGCCCTCCAACAGCATACAGTAAGTCATTCAAAACCGCAACACCAACGCCGCACCTTCGCTTACTCATGGATGCCACCATTCTCCATTCATTAGTTTGAGGATCATAACGCTCAACACTTGCTATGGCATCACCACTACACCATCCACCTACTGCAAACAGTACTTCTCCTCTTCGTATAGGTTTTCTCGGACGTGTCCTTGGTCCTTGCATCAACGGTCTCTCTTGAGGAAGTAGCAAATAATTTTTTGCTTCATCTACAAGATCTCTACAGGCGTCATCACTTTTGATAAGGAGATCTGACCCAACCGTCCCTACAAGAAATTTTGGGCTCAACAAGGGCAAGCGAACGTGTTGTAGCACCTGAGATAAATGGGACCTCCTCTCAGTAATATTGTACTTCACCCACGCCATGACGGCGTTGAATACCTGTTCTTCATTACGCACATTCAGTTCATCACTAGATATAATGTCGATTAATTGATTTACGGGCAAAAGTAGAAATTCTTCACTCTCCATTACTTCCTGAAAATTATGTTGAGTGAACTTGTCCGCTATTCTTAGCAACTCCCTGCAGGCATGAGTATCGGCAAATGCACGAATCCCTAAACAATTCGAAGGATCTAATTGTCTTTTTAAAAACTCACAACAAATTTCTTGTATTTCTGCCAACTGAAGAAGGCAAGCAGCTGGTAGAAGTGTTTGAACGTTACTTTCTTCTACAACTATATGAGATGTATAGCAAAAGTCAATTAAAAGTTCCATGGCATGTTCATCGATGTCGCGGATTGTAACTTCCGTTTGTCTACTTTCGGCTAATTCGCCAGTAAACATTGCATGAAAATACGGACTGCATGCTGACAGAATAACTCGATGGGCAAAAATTTTACGACTTCCAACGATGAGAACAACATCACACAGCTCCCGATGTTTTCTTAACATGTTAATGGCCTCTAATGTATGACGAGGATGTTTATCCGATGTATACGAAAGTCTTGCAGGCGAAGGGGGTCGATCAGCCGTGGAATCAATTATTTCCCCCATTCTAACGGAAATTAAATTATCCTCTTCGCTATGAAACAACTTCAAAAAAGAAAGAAAAATAAGTCGATACAGTATATAAGATCAGTTACACATAGACCAGTACTTCCAAGGTACTTCATAGTAAAAATCAAGAAAAATACATACCCTTATTCATCATATTGAGAGGAAATCAACGAAGAATAAAGTAGTGACGAGTTTAATAAACTTAATTACGAATAATGTCTTTATATAACTGTTAATTTTAAAACTAAACCATCAAACAGTCCAACAAACAACTTCGACGCCATAGTGATGTCAATATCGATACTGTATCGATTTTACCAACGCAGAATTTTATGCGCAAGGGACCGGTCACACTTTACGTTGCTTTCGACACTGCCTTTTTAATAAGTTCATTTTCAGGACATGAGTTGCATACACAATATGTTGCATGCAGGAGCCTGGGATACATTTCATAATCCAGGGACCGTCACTCTTAGGAAGAACTGAAAAACCTCATATGAATGACTTCACAATCTCGTTAATGGGAATGCGTATATTAGAGGTATTCTGGGGGTGAGGGGGACATCGCGGAAAAAATGAGGAAGAATAGATTGAGGGGGTATGGACACGTAATGCGTAGAAGGGAGGAGGAGCTCGTTAGGTCCATTACAGGAATGCACGTGGTTAGAAGTACCCGGGGCCGGAGGAGACCAAACAGACGTGGGAGCAGGTTGCCCGTAAGGATATGGTAGTGTGTGGGGTGGATGGGAGCCTGGTGGGAGATAGGCGAGAATGGAGGGCTAAAACCCGCAGACCCAACCCTACCGCAGGCGGGATAAGGGGTCTAGGATTAAAGTTGTAAACCATGATCTCCATTATGCAAACTTGTGTTCGGCATGTCGAGAGTAAGGTTCACCTAATAAAACGTAGAAGTCCACGCCCAGTTCAGCAATAAAAATAGTTTTTGACCTCTTAATTTTTGTTTGCGTTTTAGGGCCCTCCAACTACAACGTCATTAGAGCCCCGTCTACTGCATAGTCCTAACGCAGAGACTGCAGACACTACGCTAATGCGACGATTTTTGGGTATTAGCGGTACCCAGTTTTCCCAAGCGGCCACCCATGTTAGTACTAGCTAGAGTTGCATTGCTGAACTTCAGTGATCAGACGAGAACCGGCCTGTCCAACGCAATAAGGTGCTCCCTTTGACCTCTTAAAACCATAAAATGTCAACAGTTATTATTTCAAATGCTGAAGGGGGGTGCGAACACGGCATGAGCCTGTCTTCTGTTGCATTGTAGTTATTGTGCAAAAGGTCAGACACCATGCAATATTATAACCAACAAAGCATTAATTTACCTGCAAAAAGTGAAACAGTGGGGTAGGCCGGAATCCCCCTCCACAGACAATTCAGCCAATATTTCCTGCAGGCTCCAGACGCCCGGCTGGGGTGCCCCCAGTCAGAGCATGTTCATTGGACCCGCAGACCCGACCCTGCCACAGGCGGGATAAGGGTATGATGATGATCGGGATAAGGGTATGATGAGGAAGGGGGTGCGAATAGACTTCACACCGACCCTGCCACAGGCGGAATAAGGGTATGATGATGATATGCCAACGAGTTGGGGAGTCGGCCAAGCAACCATAAGGGGCCGAATCTTGTAGAAGCTGCTTGCGGGTGAGACGGAGGTAGGAGTGGGGGAAGTAGGAGAGGGAAAATTAGCAACACCCAATGCTCAACCAACCACCCATGTTGGTACAAACTTGGGTTGCATTGCTTAACTTAGTGATCTGACGAGAACTGGTGTGTCCAACGCAGAATAATTTATTGAGTTCATTAAAAGCAGGTTCCAAAATTTAAAATACGTTCAGAAACCTTCCATTAAACAATTAACACGTGAAAATAAATATATTTAACAATTTAAAGTGATATATATATATTTGTTTTTTAAGGAAAATACGAAAACATGAATCAGTAAAAAAGCTTTCAACTCCAATAGTTAACAATTCAAAAGATATTTGCTGCTTTTTACCTTAAATAGAAAAATATCTCAATCGGTTTAAATACACTTAAGTATTTATACTTGAGTTACTATCCTAAAAGTAAGATTATTAAAGCAGTGTCGGTTACTAAAATGATGAATCACAGAGTCCAAGTGACTCACGTTCAATTCCCCTCCAAATGAAGAGACATAAGAATGTGGTACCATTCTCAGGCTCCATCAAAGACTAGAGACTAGTGAGCTGCAAAATAAGTTAAGGCATCAAATTTTCTTACTTTGGCTTCAGGCATTAAAGAGTAATCAAATTAAAAATAAACTATTCGACTAAATTCCAAAATGCAGCCTTCAGAATAATAGTGTAGTCTATTATCTTCAGCCACAAATTCATAAAAATCCCTTCCAATGTCTGAGTTACAGTCCAATCGTCCATCACTGATAATTTTGAAATGGGTGTGCAGTTACCATCCTGCACCCACCATTTTTCTATGTCTTCATAAATTTTGGATGGTTCGCTAGCATTATGTAACTTGGAACAAAGTTGGCACCATGGAACACTATCCACCGTCCAACGATATTGTGCTTTCCACTGAAAATACTCTTCGTATAGATTATTATTATTATGTAACAATAAAAGATGATCTGCCAAGTGCTTAGGTGACGAAAAATTACGCACATCCACATAGGAATGCACAGGTGCAAATGTGGCATATGCAGCTCCTCCAAAAACAATAGGCACCATGTGGTAATTCATGACAGCATGAAATTTCTCAGTTACATAATCTCTGCAATACGAGTTTTCGAAAGACAGATAAAATTTATAATCCTTCTCTAAGTTGGAATAACAAGTCTCTAGAGCAATTTCTTCGCTACAGTATTTACTTCGGAGATGACCACACTTCCCATAGATGTCTACTTGGATGTATTTTTGCAATTCTGACACGTAAAATTCTCTTTGGCCGTATGTCCAACAATTGCTGACAATCCATGCCACCATCTTAGTCTTGTGTTTAGTTGTGGCTAAGTTCGAAATGTTTCCAAACGCTTCCTTGAAATTTGGTCGAAGGTTTATTACTTCCATACGTGAAGGCAAATCCGAATCGGACCTATATGTCATTGTCCAATTAAAAAAGCCATTATATTGCCTGAGATTTACCGGCGTGTACGCTGGAGATTCATAGTGAAAAAATATAAATCTCTGGGCAGGATTCCTTGTAGGTGGTAGGTGATAGGGATTGATGTTACGTGGATGAAAAATGACGGCTCGCGCAGCTGACAAATAGCTCCGATCGTTGGTCGTCATACAGTTATTAACCGAACATCGACGATCCAGAAAGGGTTTCTGACCAAAACCGGCATAGAAATCATCGTGAGTGAAAAACTGTGTCCAAAATAAAATAATTTTCTTGTCGTTGTTTACTAGGATAGGGAAGCCATTAGAGTAGTGTGCCGGCGCCCACTTGATGGTCTTCAAATGACTCACATATATCCAGTAAAGTCCAACCAATAATACATTTAAAACCAAGCAACGCGTAGTCCAGGACCGCAAAACGGTTGTCTTCCAAGGACCTGGAGCAGAAGAATTTAATCGTTACAAATGACACCTACTGTATAATGATCTATTATACTGAAGAAAAGCGAACAATTGTCGTTGCTTAAGTAATTCACAAACCCCCGGTCCCCAGAGAGGGACACGATCGTGGGATGGCTCAAAAAAGCGTGTCCTGGGTGCTCAAGTACCTGACACTCCAAGAGGAAAGCTAGGCTGCATCATTTCTTACTAGTAAAACTGACTTTTGAGTCTATGGAAGTAGGTTCGATCCTGGCCGAAGAGTGCTTTTCTCTGGTAAAAAGGGGAGGGAAACCCAACAAATGCGCTTTCTGTCTGATGGAGAGTAAAGCCATGATCCGCAGTGTTGTTTTCGATGTCACCTGCACGCAAAGGACACCCATTCGATATGGAGAAAAACAAATTATAGCGCGGCAAAGTTCTCACTTGTAGGATCTCCCCTCTGGTGTTTGTAAATGACCTTCATAGGTAGTGATCGACGATAAATACCAAATAAATTAAAAGTGACTACGTGTTCCTGTCAACAGCTGCAAAAGTCACGATCCACCCAAACTTCTGATTCCACCTGTACATTCAGTACACGCACAGGTAGTTGTTTCTGATATAATAGTGTCATAACGAACTCATGGCCATGGTTATGTCATGGCGACTTTTGACTGGCACTTATGGGATTTCCAAAACCGGCACTCTTATGGCATGTACGATAGTCTTCTGGCCATTGTTCGATGCACGCAAAGTACAAAAATTATGCAAAGACTACAAACTAACTTACATGTCTTAAATCTCCTCCTAATTAATCTCAATCTTTCTGTCATTGTAATGAGAATGTCTAAATCTTTTGCAAGTGTAAAGCATTTTAAAGAAGTTTTCAGTAGTTAATACACAAATATGAAATTAGCAGCTGTGCCTTTCATATTTAGAATGTCAGTTACTGAAGATGATGCTGTTTTCTTCGGCTATTACTCTTTATGGCATTTATCAGCATATCCTACAAAGTAAAGTGTAATTTAATGACTTGAAATAAAATTATTTTGTGATAAACAGCATTATTACTTCTACAGGTGGGGACTTTGCATCTAGCAGCTGAAAACGTAAAAAAAAAATACGTACCTTGCGAACGAATAAATTACGCAATAGAACGGACTAAAATCCACTATAGAACTACGAGAAACCCCCGCCTACGCTACCACTAGAGGGCGCCTCTCCTAAACACTCAGGTGCGCTGTCCGATAGGACTGCAAGGTCTGACTCATCAACTGCAAGACCTACATCTCCCCCTAACCACCACACACCTTCTCTATCTATATCCGGACCTACCCCACAACCTGCTCCCACGTCTGTTTTGGCCTTTTTCCTCTACCTACGCTGATGGACCTAGGTAACTCCAGCTCTCCTCTCACAACATACCCATACCACTCCACACATTACCCCATTTTTTATGCCTCTTCCGTGCTGCCCAACACTGATCTACAGTATGCAGAGATTTTTAATTCAGTGTCAAAATTTCATCTAGTGTTGTAGTCAGTCAGTGGCGGTCCTATAGGTTTGGCCGCCCGCGTGCAAATATGTCGAGGCCCATTACCTTTCTTTCCGAAAGCATTAAAAGTTTGAGAACGTGGTTCTTTACACACTTTGAACAAATGGGCGGTCCGGCCCTGGTTGAAGTGAAGGGGTCCAAAGTTCCCTATATATATATACTGTAACCGTCCAAATTAGCAAATCAAGGGGGGTGGAGGGGGTAATGGAAGCTAGAGGCTAAATTGTGTAGCTATTCAACTGAAATTTAAACACAATGACATTCAGTACTCCTGTGAAGCATTGAAATGCATTTTATTTATGGGCTTGCGGATGAAAATGCAAGTGCAGGCAGTGGTAGATACAGTATGTGAGGACACCAGATGGCTACAATGGAGGAAAACCCACCCACAAGTATTGCCATCACGTCGACACTGATACTGATGACATTTTGATGACGTTTTGTGCTAGTGCTTTATGAATGAGCGATGACACGCAACGTTGGTGTGAGCTACCCTACATCACTGAAGTTAAATGAATTGATACCCAATAATCGTCGCATTAATGTAGTGTCTGTGCAGTCTCTGCACTAGAACTATGTAGTGGACGGGGCTCTAATGACCTTGTAGTTGAAGGGCCCTAAAACACCAACGAAAAAAAGCAGCACCCGTATCATTTACAAAGGGTACAGACGTTAATTGTTGCAGATTATCTACAGTATTACATGTGGAATATGCACAGTGGTTCTTGCAACAAACTGCACTTCAGCCAGCTTTTCCTTCTTATGTGCTCTTCATTGATAGTCACATTTACAGGAGAAGGCGTTTTTGATGTGCACAGTACTCCAGTGGACTGTTGTGACCAGAAAGGGTGCAAAAGATGCAACGTTATGAGGCCTGTATCACTGCTCGTAGCACCACCTTTGTATTGCTTTCAACATTTTTCATTGTAACTTTTTAATAGGGAACTTTGGACCCAAGGTTACTTTGCTTCACCCCCAAACACTGGGTGGTTTTGACACTGAATTAAAAATCATCCTGTATATTAGAGATCTTCAACCTGTGATCCGCGAAATGCGGGCCCCTGATCTGCTATTCTCTAGTTAGCCCTTCACTCAGAGCCATCCACAATGCCACTCCCCCGAACTAGGAAACATTCCCCATGCCGGTGCTGCAACCGGTCCGCGAAATATTTCTCCTATTTTTGCTGGGCCGTGAGTGTAAAAAAGGTTGAAGAACACTGCTGTATATCACTTCCCTAAGAATTTCCCCTTCGGCTTTATTATTGGGTCTTTCCTGATCACACAGGACTTCACTTCCCTATTACATTCCTTTATCTTGTGGACTACAACTGAGTAGTAGGTACTACTGTACTATACAACAAGCCGGTACTTGAACCGGGGAACTCCCGCGCCCAAAGTGAGGATCATATCCTTTGATACCTCTAGGTTGCTCATGATCACTGGGTCAAAATCACTCATACCTTGAAGGCGGACTCAATATGGAACTAATAAAAGAAAATGGTGCATATATGTGAATGTCAAGAATAATTCGAAAAATGCCAACATTTTAATTATTGTAAATAAAGATACTGTATTTTTTACAATATCAATGAAGCCTAAATTCAATCATTTGATACATACTGTACGTACATTCGAGTGGAGGATGTCAGGCATGTGATCCTGGCCTGTCCAGCGCTGAACCACTGCAGGAGGTGGTTGGGGAACCCCCACATTGGAAGAGGTGGTGGGTTCTGGGGTGGAGCGGCTGGAATGGGTGCGAAAAACAAAGATGTTGCTAGGGTGCTGGTGAAAAATCTCACTTGCAAGGTATCCGTCACAAAGGATTACATATTCTTATATTCGCCTACTGTAGTTGGTGGTTGGTTTCGATTCCCAGGGTGTGCAGTCTAATAGCTGTGGTTAATTCTCACCATAAGCTTATGTTGAAACTTTTCTGAATTGTCAACGTATTTTAAAATAATTTATTAATCAACTTTCCCTTTTCTGTCATTTATTTCAGTCCATCAGAGATTGGCCTATCGAATTACCGATAAATAAAAATCAGTAGCTGAATCGTGATTTTTGACGTAACCTGGTAGCCGTTTTACGATTTGTAGAGCTACTGTAGAGCGGGAATAGCGAATCAGTTTTACCCACAATGCTTAGCTACATCCGTGCTCTTCCGCCTTGATGGTGAAAAATGGCTGACCCGTTGAGTTTGCTACGGCAATATAATGTCAACAAAAAAGAAATCATTGAAAGAGATGGACACGTAATATTTGGAGAATTTTCATGGCCGAAGAATGTGAAGACAAATTATTTAAACTGGGGGTAGGTTAAAAGATAAGACGTCATATAGGTTTGATTTAGTCTATAATGCTATAGCTGGTTACGTGAATATATTGTGTGATTTGGAGCATTATATTATACGATTAGTTATATTTGCCTACTTGAGTATTTTAATTTAATATTACTTTAATATTTAGCGCTTGTTAATTAGTATGCAAGTTCTAAGTAACTTCATGCGCATCGTAAGACCTACTGTTTGATCGCAATCATTTAAACTGTAGGATCACTAATTATTGGTATTGATATTTCATTTATACTTCTAAATCTCTTTTTACACGATAGATACTTTGCAAAAAAAAATTACTCGTAACAAGAAGTACTGATTCGTTAGAAAAAGCGATAATTTGCTTCCAACCCAGAAATATAAGTAAAATAATGAAAAAATAACCAAAAATTGAAATCGTTAGGATGTTAGCTGTCGCACCTTCCTTTCCCAGTTTGAAGACTACCAAAAATTTGAATTTTTATATCCAAAGAAACTGCTTTCTACGGCAATATCATGTTAGGGCTGGATGTTTTTAAAATTAAAATTTCACTTAAAAAATGCTAGTCCAAAAAAACCTTATTGTGTTGTCTACTTGACATCAAATTCAAACTGTTAAGAACTGCTTTTTGATGTACAGTCAGTTATGTAATTCGGGGAATTCCTAGAAATTCCAGTCTCGTAAAAATTAATAAAGATTGTGTAAAATATGTTTGCTACCCCAATTAGCATAAAAAGAGGTCTTGTATACTTCGCTACCTTCATATAGGTTGAAGTGCAAGTTATGCAGCGTCAACTTTTAAATGTGGTCCCGTATTACATTACTAACACAAGTGATTAATAATTGTCGTTGTAGTTCTGGAAGAGATGGCACATCCAAAGAATATTATACGTTGGAGTGCTTATTATTTTTTTTAAAAAACGTCCATCTATCCCATCCAGTTTATGTTCGACAAGCCGCTGTAAGTTATTCATTTCATTAATCTGTTATAATGAATATATATTAAATAGTTTCCAGAGAGTGTTTCGTTTTTTTTTTTCTAGACAGAAAATATACCTGTGGTGAGAAGACCAGACAGAAAGGTGATAATGGAGAAAAAAAGATGGGAGAATTGGTTTGTGTTTTGTGAAGACCATGTTCATTATACATTTACCCTTGATTTGGACCGATCTAGGACCTTCTGGCATATCTAAATGGAGAAACTGCTACTTCAGCAAGTATAGACAAAAGTGCTCCACTTGAAATTCCTACTCAAGTAAAAAGAACTAGTGATGAGTCTCAAAATGAAGCTGTTAAGAAACCGCGTCTGGAAGTAAGTTTGATATTACAACGTTGTGGAGAATAAGGAGGTTTTAATAGTACTCTTTTGTAACGTGCATTTTTTTTGTTTAATTGACAATTAGGAAACTCAAGTACAGCGTGCCAAAGAACAGTTGGCAGCACGATTGGATGCCCCAAAAGAATCTTCGGTGACGACTGAACAAATCAGATCTCTTTCTGATACTATGTCAGTAGAGAAGATCGCTGCAATTAAAGCGAAACGTTTGGCAAACAAAAGAAAGACCATCAAGGGAGATGACGATATTGGCATACCTGACATACGTGGCATGCTGGATTATGATGTAGACGTTACTAGAGACATCATCAACCGTGAAAGACAGTGGCGGAATCGCACTACGATATTGCAGAGCACTGGAAAGGTGCGAGATGCTATTTTGGATGCTTAGTTTCTGTTATTTTTTTCCTTATTTAAATGGTTACATCTGTGCATTAATAAAAAAAGTATTCTATGAATGAAAAAAAGCTTGATTTTGGCATTGGTGTAATTAGTTTAATGAGAAGGGAGAAGGAAGGGGACATTTCATCTAAGAGCTATTGAAGTTGGTTGTAATCCTCCTTCGCTTTTGTTTCTAGAACTTTGCCAAGAGTATCTTTACTATTTTACAATGTATTAAAGCTCGGGAAGAGGGCGGGAATCGTCCACAGCAACAGGAACCACCCCCAGTGCAAACTCCAAGGGTGAGTTGCAAACCTGTGAAATATGTAATTGGTGACTGGACACATAGCTAATAATATATTTGACACTTTAAAATTTTTGCTGTTATTATTCAGCAAACTGCACCACGCCAGATGCCACAGCCGGCAGTTTATAACAGATACGATCAAGAACGATTTAGAGGAAAAGAAGGTGCTGGCTATATTATATATATTTTAATTAAGATTATATTTCGGAAATTTTATACAACATATCTAATTTCAGAAACTGAGGGATTTAAAATCGATACCATGGGTACATATCATGGTATGACATTAAAGTCTGTAACAGAAGGAACACAACCTAGACGACCTATCATTCCTATACAACCGACTCCTCAGTCTCAAGTTGCACTGATGCAAAGCAGACAGCAACCAAAAAGAGGTTCTCGTACACCTATTATCATCATCCCTGCTGTGACTACATCCCTCATCACCATGTACAACGCCAAAGATATCATGCAAGACTTGAGGTTTATTAGTACGGAAGAAAAAAAATTGCAGGGTTGTAAAAGAGACAATGAAGTGCTCATTCAACGTCAAAAAGAAGGTGGAACGACTGTACCTTATAGGGTGATTGACAACCCTATTAAATTACAACGGGAAGATTGGTCTGTGTCCTTTTTTTATTTTGTAATTTAAAAACATAATGTTAGCTTTCATGTAACCCCTTTTTTTTCTTCTTACAGGGATAGGGTAGTAGCAGTATTTGTGCAGGGTCCAGCTTGGCAGTTTAAAGGGTGGCCATGGGATGGGAATCCTGTTGAAATATTTGCACGAAGTAAGATTCTTATAATTTTAAAAATTATTTAATTAAATAATAAGTTGTAGCATTGTCTCGTGTTTTTGTGTTTTTATCAGTTAAAGCTTTTCATCTAAAATGGGATGAAATGCCACTGGATTCTAATGTGGCAAAATGGGCAGTTCATGTCATTCAACTGAGTAAAACGAAAAGACATTTGGACAGAGCAAATTTATTGATGTTTTGGGAAGTTTTGGATAAGTGAGTTGCCTGTTCAGTTTGGATTTTATCATCAGTTCTTTTAATAAATTAGTCAAATTTTAATAATATTACTCTGATTTTTTTTTTCTTTCTTTCTTAGATACATGACAAAGTTTAAGCCACATTTACGTCGGTTGTAATTTTTTTAGATCGTCACTCCTGTGACGCCATACTATTACATTACACAAGGATGCTGCTTTCTCAGCACTTGTAAATAAAAATTTGAGTTCATAGTTTTTTTTTAATTTTCTTTGTTCCCTCTATCCCCTTCCTCGCCCCCTGATATATGAAATGTTTTGGGCGTGTTGACTGGTTAAGGAACCTTTGTTATCAACATGATTTCAGTTACATTTGTTCTATTTAACACATCAGAGGAGGGAGAAGAAGAAAAAGAGTTTAGATTTAAAGAAAAATGAAATGTCACAAAAAACTTCTGTGCTGCTATAAGATGATGTTATCACAGATATTTCTCTCTCTTGTTACTGAATGGAAAACAAATTTCAAAAAGCCCCACAACACGCCTCACCGAAATACAATACGTTGTAGATGGTATTTCTGCAAATTATTTGCTAATGACTTGTGTAGTTTTTGTTGAATAAACAAATGACTATAAAACAAACTTCTTGATTCTATGTTAGTATGTTACACCAATGGGTTGAGGAGTCTTCCTTCTGGAGGCTGCTTGCGGGTGTTCGGGATGTAGGAGGGCAAAAAGTAGCAGCACTCAATGCTCCCAACCAACCACCCATATCAGTACTAACTTGAGTTGCGTTGTTTAACTTCAGTGATCTAACGAGAACTGGTGTGTCCAACGCTCCCAGCCGGCTTATTGCGTTGGACACACCAGTTCTCGTATGATCACTCAACTTCAGTAACGCGTTGGACACCAGTTCTCGTCAGATCACTGAAGTTAAGCAACGCAAACCCACGCTAGTACCAACACTGGTAGTTGGTAGTGAACGTTGGGTGCTGCAAATTTCCCCTCTCCTACATCCTCTACACCTACCACCACCTCTCCCGCGAGCAGCCTCCTAAGGGTTCGGCCTGTTATGGCTGCTTGGCTTACTCCCCAACCTTTTAACGTAACATAGTTAAAGCACATAATACTAACATGGGTGGCCGCTTGGGAAAATTGGGTACCACTAATACCCAAAACAAATCGTCGCATTTAGTGTACCGTAGTGTCTTTGCAGTCTCTGCACCACAACTACGAAGTGGACGGGGCTCTAATGACCTTGTAGGTGAAGGGCCCTAAAACACCAACGAACCGAAAGCCGCTCCCAGCGAGTTGAAAACTCTGAATAACAAACACAATCCCAAACAATAATTTAAATATGTATTTACAAATAATTTACACTTAGTTTCATCGATGCTACAATTTCAATTCATCATGGTTCACACAATTCATGATCGCAAAATTCTCTTCTCTCCACAAGCACAATTATATATATATATTTATATCACACATCATGAAACATGGCATATGGATATTGTAGCTTTGTATTTTCTTCAGTGTGTATTTGTCTTTAAACACTTTATTTACAAGCCGTAACATTTTCTTCCGTTTTTAAATTTTTCATCCCAAAGCAGCATCATCATCATCATCAGGTCACAACTGCCAACATCTAATCCTAGAGGCACATCATCACAGCTGATGATCACCGCGTACAAAACAAAAGCACTACTCTACTCACCTCCTCTTTAAATCATTATTAGGACTCATTCATATTATTATAAATCTTAAAAGTTTCTCTTTTCCAGAATTTGTCAAATTTCACTTCAACAATCTTGCGTCTACTGCGACGGTTTAATAATACAGAACTAGACTAGTGTTGTAAAACTGCTTTAGGATCTGACGTTGCTCAAATGTTGAGGAAAAAAAAGACACTTTCCACAGTCAATTATCTAAAAGATGGCGAGATAAACCCACCTAAATCATTGCATGAAGAAGCAGAGGAAGAAGAATCTGAAGCACCTCTTGAAGAGAAGGTCACAATGACCCCACATTTCCTCAAGAATACAGAGGCAGAGGAGCTCCATGCTCAAGATAAGTGGTTGATTAATGGGAAGTTCAGGTGAAGTGATTCGAGCAGAGACAATGCTCACAACAATGCCTTCCCTTGTCACACATCCATTTTCAACTCATCCGCTTGCACTGTTTAGGTTTTTCCTTAAAGTTTATGAAGATCTATTCAAATGAACTGAAGAGAACATCATACCCTTATCCCGCCTGCGGCAGGGTCGGGTCTACGGGTTCTAGCTCTCCACTCCCGCCTATCTCCCACCAAGTCCCCGTCCACCTCACACACTACCATATCCTTACGTACAACCTGTTCCCACGTCTGCTTCCAATTACCTGCATTCCTGAAATGGACCTAACGAGCTCCTGCTCCCCTCTTCTCCTTACGTGTCCATACCACCTCAACCTACTCTCCCTCAATTTTTCCGCGATGGCCACCACCCCAGGCTACCTCTAATATACTCATTCCTAATTCTATCAGCTCTCAACACTCACGTACTGCAGCATTCGCATTTCGGCGGCCCAACACTCGGATTCATATAGCATAACGGGCCTAACCAGTGTCCCGTAAAACTTCCCTTTCAACTTGATTAGGACGATCCTATCCCGCAGGACTCCTCTTCAACCATCCCCCACTGGTTCAATGGGTCACATCCGAGTCCATGTCCTCATTGCTTTGGAACATTGATCCTAAGTACTTTACCTTTTGCACCTTCGTCACCAGTTCGCTCCTAAAGAGCACGTCACCACTACTTTCCTGTCCTTCCCAATTGAAAGGTAAATACTCTGACTTCTTCATGTTTATCTTTAGCCCCCTCTTTTCTATCGCCCCTCTAATATCGTTTAGGCCCTTCTCTACTTGTTCTCTGGAGTCGTTAAAATTGAAGTGATCTAGAGAACAAGTATAGGAAAAACAGACGGAAGTACTTAAGGTAGGAGAGGGACTTATTTTGGGCACTTGTGGGTAGTTTAAAAAAAAGGAAATTACGGGCAAAGGCGCGCTACCGTTGACAAGAAAGTGGGGTTGTTAGGGGAGAGAAAGAGGAAAACAATGAAAAGACGGACTTACTGAAGATGGCAAAGGAAACGACAATATTCACAGCTCAAGAATTATCAGCTCCTCTTTTAGATTAACACATTTTAAGTTCATTTTGCGTATTAACCAGATGGAACATCACATCAGTGTGGTCTAGTTGGGATTTGGGGTCGATCTGGAATACGTGGAGGTATCGAGGGTACAGGGCGCCTGCGAAAATGAAAAGAAAAATCAAAACCTTACTTATATTAAAAATAAATAAAATAAAGGTACTACTATTACTTCTACTAATAATAATAGTAACACGCACAATTCCAATCCCTACATGCATACCATAGAAAAATAAGACATCATTGAAAAAATACTCAACATAGGAAATGATTAACCGAAAAAAAATTATACGAATCAAAGGCTTTTAAAAAATCATTTCCAAGTAGGTAGGAGACTTTCACATGCAATCAAAAAACGAAATTAAATATAAAAGAGGAGGAGGGTATTCACAGAAAAGACTATAAAACGACATTAAACAAAAGCATTAAGCCCAAAAAAATATGAACCGCCTCAGCCACCTGAAACATAAATGCAAGTACCTATAAAACTACTTTTAAAAATGCTGAAAGAAAAAAGCCGCATGAAATCAAAACAATGAAGACAGCTTAATACCAATAACAAATTAGAAGAGATTATTAGTGAACTATTTCACCGTGGAGAACGGTATAAATGATCAAAAGTGCGGAGATGCTGTGGAAAACTATGAGAGGAAAAAAAAGTGGAATAAAATCAAGGCAATTGATAACGTCATCCTTAGGTCAGGTATGAATATTACGGTTACAAAAAAATTTTGGTTCATAGCATGTTTGTTAGTCTTTATTAACATTTAAAATTTATGATAGGAGAAGAAGGAAACTAGAGGTAAGGGAGAGTATTTGCTATAATACAGACACGCTGGTCTCCATGACACATGTGACAAACAACAAGAAAAAAAACAACAACTACAAAAATCAGACGTCATAAATACTTGCGGACTGTGTCATATATATATACATATACAGGCTAAGTTATGTATCCAAATATATATATATATCTCTATTTATAATATGTATAGCATTTAATTAAATTTGCTTAAACATAACGATCATCGGCAGCAGTAAGTTACCTGTACTTGCAGAAGGATCATCGCTAACACACGATTCTCATATACAACTACATTACTCTCCATCATTATAACAATTTATGCCTTTCCTTCAAACAACCACCAAGAGCTTTTGTTGTTAATAACACGATATTTTGTCACACATTCCTGAGAGCTCTTAAAACACCTGTCAACTTCACACAATGTAAATACACAACTGTTAACATATGTTAGAGAGCGAGAGTGAGACAGCGAATGAGACACAATTGTCTCTTCAATTTTCAGAAAACAAAACATATGGAAAATGTTACGAACATTCCAAAAGAGAGAAAAGACGGAGAAAACGAGCATTTGTAGCGAGAAAAATAAAATTTGCGGCCACGTTATCAATTTCGCAAAAAAACAAAAAAAAAAAAAACGATTATCACTACAAATTAAACCCGAGTATAAACATCAGAGACATTCACATTATGACGAATGGAGGGGCCCTAAGAAGAGTGCAGAAAACTTCAATGTGACATTTCCTACAAACTGGTGTGCTCAGGATTGAAAAAGAAAATAATAAAGGCTGGATTATAGAACGTATATAACTGACAACGGCAAAAGTTCACGTGTTTATATACTTCTACTGCCATGTTTGATTGAAAGGGTTGAATGAAATTAAAACTATTAATTAGAAAAAGTATACAAAAGTAAGCTAGATAAGTTTGGTGCAATGCACGTGATGGATGATGACAATTTCGATAAAAGTACTTTGCAGTGTGGTAAGTAACTGCTGCATATATAACAAACAGACAAGACAAGTTTCTAGTAAATGGAGAGTAAATTGTGCAAATAACTGGGTGGTAGTGTGGTGGTGGTGGTGGCGGCATCCAGTCACTGGTCTAAAAAAATGTTATCATGTGAAATGAAACATATCACACGTCAACAGCTAGTCCCAATGACACTTATGTTACAATTACCATTTTTTTGGTTGCATTTTCTCCTCGAGGCAACACTACTCAACATTTTTGACAGGGCAGGATTACGAGTTTGCATATACACTACAAATTTAGAGCTTTTCCCCTTGTCACCGTTGACTACTTTCAAACATAACAGAGTTCATGCAAGCTAAAAAAAACTTACTATCGTTCTGCCACCAAAGGAGAAAGTGATTTAAAAAAATTCAACTCTCCAAAACACGTCGAACAGACACAGATTTCTCAACAGAGTTCTGATATTGTCCCATCAATTCTTCAACAAAACACTATACGGTACAAAATGGGGTAATATGGTGTGCAGGGGGGGACTATTACGGTCCAATGTAATCAAAGGTACAAACTAGAAAAAGTTTCACCAAATATCAACTAGAATCAATCATACAAAGCTATCTTCCAGAGAAAAAGAAACTTAGAAAAAATAAAACAAAACTATAAATATGGGAGAGATATCAACTAATACAAAGGATATAAAAAAACACTGTCCAAAAATGATTATTATGACCATGCTGGGGAGAGGAATAACAATGGATTGGTTGAAGGAGAAAGGAAATGTGTGATTTCGGAAAAGGGGAGGAGGAGGAGGTCGGTATAAACAAGAGTCGTGATTTTATCCCAAACAAACAGCAAGAGATCCTTCCTCTGACAAATGGGTTTTCCACAAGCATTCATTTGGGCATACCGAATGCATCCAGCCCTTCATTGGCAACAGCGTTCAGAACTCGTTGTGGTATAGGTGGTACGCCTGCACCAGGGCGTCTGAAGCAGCAAAGTGGTCAAGATCAGGTAACGGCGATACACGGGGAAGGCATAATGAGAAACACAAAAAGAGGAATGACACAGAGATGAGGTTTTTAAAACGAATTGAGGGAAGATGAAAATTAGGAAAGAAACAGGTAGAAGAAAGCCATGAGAGAGATAGAAAAGTCAAAGGTGAGGAGGGGAAGAGGGGGAAAAAAAAAGAGTAGGAAAATGAAACAACCTCTTAGGAACTAAGATCTAAATTTTACAATAGATACAACCAACTATGCTGTGAAAATATGTGGCTATATATACGTACTGATCACCCCACACTACTCAATCGAACAAACACGTTCAGTGAAAACGCACAACCAACAGAATGGGATAAGAAAATACTTTTTTCAATAGCCGAAAGTGATAATCACACTACCCAAAAGAAAGTACCAGAAATATATAAATGACCTGCACAAGAAAAAGACATCCAAAATTCCACTTGGGTATAAGGGTTTGTATGCAATAAGACTATCGAATTTACCTACCCCAACAATCATAGAGGTATTAATTTTGCAAATCATGATTTTTCAATCTAAAAGTATCAAAACAACAAGGAGGAAAAAAGAGTAGCATCAATCACGATTTTTTCTTTGAGATCCTTCGCATCAGACTAATTCCAGTTCACTACACTACAAATATTAGTTATATTTCTCACACCTAATCTAATTACATACATCTAATACAGATTTATAAAGTTGAGGTAATGATCGTCTCAACAGTCGTCCCTCTACAACTAAGATAATTAAAAATGTTTAATATCGATATTGGGGAATAAAATACTACTGATGTAAACAATGAAGTAGCTAACTGAAAATCGCAATGAAATATTTTGATTAATTAAACAGCATAATAGGACAAAATACTAAAATGAGACATGCCGAAAACTTCGATTAAAGAAAAAACATAAGGACTCCTCAATTACTTGGAACTACTACTCTAAACTTGAAGAAGGGACGTAAGGTATGAATGGATTAAAAGTGCAAGCATCAAAATATCCGAATCTTCAAAAGATACACCATTAATTAATTAATTTCAGAAAAAAATATCACAGAAAAAACCTTTGAGAGCTCAAAGAGTCTCCTAGTAAGCATTACGAATTAGCAGAGGGTCAAGAAAGAATAAACTCAGATAACGTAAGAGTAAAAAAAATCGAAAGGAGTCAAATACTGGCAATGACGTCACAAAACTTACTGTGGAATGAGTGGTGGAGGGAGGCCAGTTGTTCCTCCTGGTCTCGGTGGCGGTCCTGGAGGAGGGCGAGTTGGTGGTGGCCGAACTATTGGCGGAGGAGCTGGTCCTCTCGTAGAGCCAGCCCGGCGTGGGCCTAATGGAGATGGTGGCGACACTCTGCTAGGAAAAAAATGATACAAACTGTAGTGTGATATGCGACAAATCTACAGCAACGTTGTGGGGAAGGTTTGGGATGATGATAACACACAGCACCTGGGAGACTCAGAACCAGTTTTGAGCCAACCATCATCTTTAACTGGAGGTGGTACGGGAGTGGAGACGGTAGCCATACCAACGTCCCCAATTATGCGCAAAGCATCTTTACATGCATGATACATGCGAAGCATTTCCTCGCGCTTTGCTGCCTCTTCAGGTGCTTCTTCCATCATTGAGTTCTAAGACGGAAAAAAATGGAATATATTACAAACTTCACATGATCACAAAAACAAAAATTAAAACCCGACAATATTTACTTGGTCACAAGCTGAGTATAGCGAAGGAAGTAGTTCAGACTTTATAAAATCTTTGGTTTCATTTATCATCAGATGCATAATAATCTTCGGAACCAAATCTCTTATTGTTTTGGTAATGATTTTCATGTAGGAATCAACAAGGTTACGAATTGTTTCCACCTGACGTTCAAGTTGAGGGTCTAAAGAACCAGTATCGCCTTCTGTGGTCTTAATGTTTCCAAAATGAAAAAAAAAATAAGATATAATCATTTCAATATGTCGCTTCATTAAAATGCTTGTTTGCATCTCAAACACTGCTAGGAATAAAACTTTAAATACTCTTACATCTTCCCCATTGGTTACATCTGAACTTTTCTCTGGGTATACACCAGCACGAAGAAATGACGCTTTCCAACTGTCAACATCCTCCTGAGCCTCACAGGACAATTCCAGCTGCTTATAATCTTTATATACATTCCTAAAGCGATAGTGTGGTCCACAATTGACATCAATTCAGTCAACGTCTTAATAAACGCGAAATAAGATTTCAATCCTCGAACCTCTGATCTGGATTGAAGAGGGCAAAGGTATGCCTTCGTGACATAAAGCCTTGTTCTATATCACGAATTTTCAGCCCATCCAATGGTAACATGTACTTTTTATCGCGTTCCTGAGAAAGATAAACAGTTGAATGTCATTCAAACTACATATACACTCACATAATGTGCTTAGTTGTAAATTAAGCGTATATTTAGACTTTTAGCATTGTGGCCGGGTTATGGCAGCTAGAAGCATACTGCATTATAATAAGAGGAATCATGTCAAATTCAATTTACTTTCAAATAACTCACCTCATCATCTTTAAACCACGATAACGATTCCGACGTTAGAGAAAACCAATATTCTCTAGAGCCCGCCTTCATGAAACCAAGGTTCTGTATAGTCATATACCCTTTGCGAATAACCTATAATTAAAAACAGTCTAAAACATGAAAGATAATAGTGCTACAGAAGCTCGGCAAAATGCTTAAATGGCAAAATAAAAACCACTCCGTCTAATGATAGTGCGCAAATTCTTAATATTTGAAATTAGCTGTCATATACACACCTGATTACCCAATTTCCTTTTTGCAGCAGATTCCGAGCTCTGTTGTGCACTGCCAAAAAAAAACAAACAAATAATCCCGTAACTTTTGCTGACTAGGTTTGCCTTGCAGCACCCAGAATCTTTAAATGCAAATGTTAGATTTACCAGCAACAAGGGTTCAAATATAATAAAAATACGGTTACATTATCACAACAGCAAGGTTCAGTAAACGGAGAAATGACTACTTTATAACTTGTACAGCACAAATAGGAAAAGGTTCAACGAAAAATCTGATCTAAATCACAGTTGACCTTCAATTGCCAACCTACTACCCATTGACCAACTAAACATCAACGAGAGCAAATTTAATAACCACACCCTAATAAGGACAAAACCCTAATCACTATGCATGGGAACTCCACTGTTAAAAAAACAAAATTAGCATGGTAGAAATATTGTGAAAATCACTAAGAACATTACTAATATTTAAATCAAATATATATTAGTAAATAAATATTAATAAATACACACTTTGCAAATCCAATGAAGTCTTCATGATTGGTATTCATATAGGCTAATTGAAAATCTACCAACATCATTATTTGCTCTTTGGTTTTCTGATCACGCTCTCGAATATGCGAAGTTATTATTCGATCCATTTCATCACGCAAACGCGGATATCGGCTCATCTACACATAAACATAAAAATTCGAAATAGAATTTAAATGTAAATACTTTTCGGAGACAACATCATGCAAAAATAATATTGTTTTAATAGTATTTTACCTTGTCAGTACATTTACGAACCACATTGCACAATTCAGTCACAACAAGATCAACACATTTCAGAGAAGGTTCTTTGAGACGAGCAATTTGCCTTTTGACTATTATTTCAAAAGCCATGTCAGGGGTGAAAAGACCCACTCTAAATTAGTTTATATTCACACAATTAATATCATTAGATTTATCAAATCAAAACTAAATTACGTCTGTATTACAACCTTATAGCATGAGTATTACGAATGGCAAAAGAAATCTCTTTCCTCAGCTCTTTTTCATCGAACTCCATCTACGTATAAGATAATTTTGATAATTAAACTTTCATGCTTAAAAGAATAAGTAATAATATAATAATATTAAATAATTGCTAACAATAATAACAGCAGAATTACAAACCTTTACGATTTCAAATGGGAAACGTTCATGAAATAAACGATTTATTCGTGCACCTCCTGACAATTCCAAAGTATTCACCAACTCTGAACCCGAGCCTTCAATACTTCGTTCGAAGTCTGACTGGAGTTGCTGAATCATTCTGGACGAAGATTAAAATATGAAATTCACTACAAAGTAATCAAATGCAAACAACTTGCAATCAATGAGAAATAACACCGTCATACTGCATCATGGCTTTAGTTTTTCGACCTGGATCATCAGGTCTGAACTGCTTGTATTCCTCAACTTCTTTTTCCATAGAAAGCATTTGCTTTTGCAGTTTGTCACGCAAAGCTGGTAAAGTATCTCTAATGTGATTAGTAAGCTGCTGATTCAAGGTCCTCTGAAGAAAAGGTGTGCCCATACGATCTGCCATGTGTCGGTATTGTGGATGCCCGAAAAAAAATTTTTGTTCCGCTCCCATGGCTGCTTTAATATCCTTCCGACCATCAATATCTTTCTGGCTTCGATTCACAACACCAATATAACCTCTGCGTAACGGCAATAACTTATTCTCTAGAACTTCCCTAGCATCTGTACCCTCATCCATCAAGTCCAGCTTGGTAATTACACCAATGGTTCGGAGACCTAAGTCATAGATTTCATATGACAGCATTGATAATTACTATTATTCTTAAAATAAAATCTAGGCAATGCAGTTACCTTCAGGGTCGACTTCTTTTGCTAGTTTCAAAGCATCTGAATTGGCTAAATCGGAGTTAGCTGGTGTTACCGCTAAAATTAAACAGTTCTCCTTACGAATGTATGTCAGGATCATGTCGTGAACTTGTTGTTCTATATCAATAGGCTGATCACCCACTGGAACTTTCGTGATTCCAGGAAGATCAATAAGTGTCAAGTTCAATACTAAATTTAAGACAAAAATAAATAGATTAATAGCTGAAAGTAGTCGAATCGCAAATGATTAATTACAAAATCTAAACAATTACTCAATGTCAGTCATCATCATCCTACTCTTAACCCACCTGTGGCAGGGTCGGGTCTGCGAGTTCTAGCCCTCTACTCCCGTCTATCTCTCACCAGGTCCCCATCCACCCCACACACTACCATGTCCTTACGGACAACCTGCTCCCACGTCTGCTTCGGTCTCCCCCTGCCCCGGGTGCTTCCAACCACCTGCATTTAGTTTCTTGTAAGAAAGCTACACTAATCCTCCTACGGTTTAGGATCCTAACTAATTCTCCTGTTTTCCTGTAAGGGTTCCCACATTCCATCTTCCTAATCTAAGAGTAACCTTTTCTCTAGATGAGATTACTCTGACTGGGGGCACTGCAGCCAGGCGTCTGGAACCCGCTAAAATATTGGCCGGGACTCAATGCCAGTCAAAATACAAAATATTAAAATTGGATTTCTAGGTATTGCATCTAATTTCAACAACGTCGTTTCTAAATACGAATTCTTAATCTTTTTTTGAATGTCCACTATCTCCTAGGCTCCACAGTACTACGTTAAAATTTATTTTTCGTCTTACATTCCCAGTCCCTTGCCTTTAAAAAACGTTATAATTACTGCAAACCACTACATTTATTAATAGAATTAACAGAACTTCGATTTATGAAGGTGCATAAGAGTCCTCAATGTAAACTTAGCTAAGCTTAGTATCTGCAAATGGTAAAGATGATTACCATGTGGTGAATACACCCTCAAGTTAATAGGAACTGGTGAAATTCCCTTATTGCTTCCAGTAACTCGATCGGTTTCATCCTCAATTTCCTTTCGCACTGCATCAAAATCAGTAAATTTCTTTCCTTTACAGTGAAGAAATTCTCCATATTCTGGAAGTAAGAAAATTGCATTAAAACAACGAATCCTCTATACTGTTAGATAGTATTAGATGGTTTATTACCAACGTTACTGTGTATCAGCTGCAAAATCAGAGGTCTTCTTGTGACAATACCAGAACCTCGTGGTAGGAAGTCCCTGAATATAAAAATTGCAACATAACGTTTGTAAAATTTTATCAGTGTCCATTTGGCAAGTGAAGTACTGGAGTTGTAGGAAAAACTCCAAGCTTGCGATTATGCTTCAGAATATAAATGAATGCCAACGACAGTTCGTGATTGTCAATCAGATGAAAAAACGATATTTTTAATTTTGTAATATTGAATGTAATTCTTGTACAGAACAATATGGTATTACCTGTGATAGTAAATAGTGCAACGAATGGAAAAATACCTTGGATATGGTTTGTTTCCATTATCCACTTTTCAATGAAAGACCAACAAGCCAATTACTTATACCTTGGAGGTCATACTTTGATTACTCATCAAAAACATCAATATTCAGTTGCGTTTAAAACATTATCAAGAAAAGCACGTGCAAATAACACTGCATGACAATTAGAGGAAGTAAACACGTTTTGCCCACTATCGTTTTTTGAGATAACAGCCCAAAATAACCATCGCCTTTCAAATAGGACTGTCAAATGATGACAAAGTGAAAGAAACCGAAAGAATTCGTCATCATCACGCTCACAAGTTTGCTTTAAACTTCTTCTATCCCGTTTGCCTCCGACAACTGTACCTCCACCCCCGCGATGAACCAAATCAGCTACCCCCCCCCTCACTCTCTTCTAATATAGCCATACCATCTCAGTCTATTTTCTTTAATCTTTTCTGCAATGTCTCCCATTCCCAAGCTATCCCGAATATATTCATTCCTATTTCTTTATATGTAATATAGTCGAAAAAGTAAAGATTGGGCATTCAGTTTATGACTTCTAGTTAGCTATATTTCGAGAAAATAAATGAATTGAATATAAAATAGTAAAAACAATTATCAGGACCCGCAATTACTATGTACAGAGAAAATTAAGCTATAGTGTACATTAATTTCCTGAGGAAGTTCAAAGTGGCTAAAAAGTATCACTGAAATTCATCACATGAAGTCACTTGTGGTAGATGTCAACGTTCAGATCCTAATGCTGTACATACGAACGTCCTGTTTAGCATCGTCATAAAAACGAAGTTCATTCGCTTCAACGAACAAAAATTTATATGACAACGAAATACTACAACTTTTTAATGACATGCATGAATGTGACATACTGGTGGGTGCTATGGTTTTAAGTTTGATTTAATTGAATCGCGTTAATATCACTAAGATCTCATTGACAGTCCTGGAATGACAGAAATCGAAATCATCAGCTTCAAGCAGGATTTGAACCCTTCTTTCAAGATTCACGCAATATATGCATTATCACTGAGTCACCGGATCCGGCTTCAGAGACAAATACTTCGATTGCAATTATAACTGCCGCCACACCACAAGAACAGCTGTTAATTTATGCGGTAGCTATTACTAATGGTAAAAGTCGGTTAACAGCATAGACTAAAAGGTATAAACGGCACCACCCATCGACCATATACTAGATCAACACTAAACTGACGATGGTATAACATAATGGTTAGAAATAATTCCTCTGATAACATTAACAGTGTAAAACAATGGTTACTACTGAAATATAACATTATTTCCCAAACTACTGTGTCGTCAATAACAATAAGACTTACTCCTCTCATTCGACTCCTCAATGTCAAACCATAAACATCTTTAAAGGAATCCTGAAGGAAACTTTAAAGACATTTTGAGAAGATGAATCTACTACTCTAGGTGATGTAATTAAAATACATTTTGTAACGTCAATTCGTTTATAGTAAATATAATAATCTGACTGCGCCATGTGATAACACTGTCATAAGTATCAATTAAAACGTTTGACGGAATCTCTTCTCAAATCAAATATCAAAAAGCAAACACTCATCGAGTCCTGCCAACTAACACTGTAGCTTAAAGCAAAGACAATTACATTAAAAGAAACACCTGCAGCTGAATTACATAGTAGAATTTTGTTTCATAATTTCCTACCTTCCAACAAAGTTTTCCAGAACGCTACTTTTACCAGCACTCTGCCCGCCTACCACGGCAATTTGCGGCAAATCAAGGGCCATGTTAACTCCAAGCTGCGTGAATGCATCTTGGAGTTTATTCACGATGGGGATAAGTTGTTCCATCCCCTGATTGCCAGTCATTTTGTAGTTTTTACTTCGGCTTTTCAAGCTAAATTGATGAAACACAATTTAAATCATAGAGACTGCAAAACGCCAAGATGGCAAACTCGTCTTCTAATCTGTAGCGCATGCGTATTCATTCAATCTCGTCACCGTTATTACAAATCTATCATCCTTCCTGATTGGTTGGTTGTTACATCCCTGCGGTGAGAAGGAAAACTACGGTTCTTATACGAATTACCAAAAGCGGTACTTCAAACGCATTTTGATTCTCGGTATTATTCTCACAGATGTTTACTTCCGGAAACTCGCTTTAAGTTGCTCACTACAACTGATGAATTTTTTTCGAGCAATATTAAATCTTATCGTTCAACGATTTTATGAGCGCTTCAATTATTTCGTACCGGTAATTATGCCAACTTCGGGTTCGTAGCACATTTAGTAGAGCGCCCTTGCTCTTGCTTTGAAAGAGCGGTACTCAGGTTCGCTGCTGCCCCACAGTTACGAGGAGCTACACGTTCCTAGTTCCTGTCGTTGTGGCGAACCTTGGCTGTATAATTTAATTAATAGCTGTATTGTGTTTTTCCACGCAGTGTATGTTCAGGTGCGAAGTGGGTGGTCGTAGTATAAGTGTGAAGGGGCAAAGGAAGGTGGAATTAATAATATATTAAGTGTAACATAATAGGGAGGGGACCAAGTTAATTGTGAAGAAATTTTGGTGTAGGGGCTGGAATTGGGGGCGTACAGACTCAACCCAAACATAAGCCACATATGGGCATGGTGATAATGATGATCGATGTTCTGGTACAACATATTATGAGCCAAAATGTATAGTAGTTGAACATGAGTGCAGAGAGGAAGCATTTGATATGTTAGCAGGTCCAGTTTTAGGCATGTGCAAACTGTGCGGCCGCGTAGGGCCCCCCGGGGGTCCCGCGGCCACATATATTGCAAAAATGCATGCCGAAAAACATTATTACAACAGAATTTTAAAGTTTTAACATCGTTAACTTAAGGGCCCCCAAAGGGGTTCCTCGCACAGGGCCTCCAAATGCCAAAGACCGTGTCTTTTTGTTAGGTTGCGAAGTCGGGTCTATAAGGTCAGGCCCTCCACCCTTCCTGCTCCACAGAAAATGCTTATCCACTCCAAACAATATCATACTCCATTATACAATTTAGCATATTCATTGTTCGCTTTGGCCTATTGCTACCAATTTTGCTCCCTATAATCTGTATCCCTGTGATGAACCTAACTTGATACTCTATCATATATCCATACCAACTGCCTATTTTCTCTCATACCTGGACTGCCAATATATTCGTACGTTAAATGCTGCTTGATCTAGGGAGGAGGAATGCAGCAATTACTCCCCCCCTCAGTACCGCAACGGGGCGCATATTTCAACTGATGCATGATTTAACTTTTGCAGTCCAATCTATAGTTCTAAACCACTGAAGATAGGACATTGTCTAAGGGGCAGGAGAGGCCATATTGTAATTGCTAGCTAGATTTATACCTAGGGATTCTAAATATTTAAAAATGTTTGGGGCGCACTTCTTTCGAAGTGCTCCTCTCCTGATCCGCCAATGGCTTGATCACAGTATAAAGTAGATATGATTATTATCACACGTTATCACACTTCGTCCCTCATAATTACTGAAGACTAAACATAACGATAAGATGAGATTTATTGCAGTCTGTATGTGATGAGACAGAAAAGTTATAAATGATGTCTTGAAACAAGATTATTGTAAGGCTTTAAAAGTATCGCATATTATAAAATGCATGCTACTCAAAGATGGTGACTGCGTTATACATGAAAATACGTAACTTCAGAACAATAAAAAAATACTATTAAAAAAAATAAAGTTCAAAAACATTATTAATTATATAAGAAAAAACTTGATACTCTTAAATTCAAGTATTATATATGAAATGAAAGTTCTTTTATTTATGTATCTCAAATGACTTAGAAATTTAATCTGAAGTACAAAAAAAAATTAAAAACAAAATTTTTACAAGCAGTTTTCTAGGCATGTCAAAGGGTTACACAGAATGTTGTGCATTTCTACAAATCTCGCCAAAACAATTTTGATAAACACCGTCAAAATCTCTGGTCATTCATTATTGAAAGTACAAGGACTGTACAGAATTATAAACTTTTCATTTACAACAATTTATTTTTCATCACAAAAAAAGTTTAACGTAATTAAAATTCAACAGCATTACTAATATGTAATAATTTATACTTATCTTAAAACTTTCAAAATTCCTTAAAAATGTATATTAAAATCTCACAAATTTTGGTAAAAACCAAATATTTTTTTCTGACATTGACTGAAATAGTACAGAAGTAATTCTCAAATATAATTTATGTGAAGATAATCTCATCGTGCTGCAATATGCATTAATAGAGCAGCTATTCAATTAAGAAAAATCAAAAATATGAGTAATCCACGTAGGTTACTGCCTTCATTAATTGGTTATTTTTGGCTTGTTAAATAAAATGCTGGCACAAGTGAGATGAGCCTGTGCAAGACCAAGATCAGAAAAATCAACCGGACGACGTGGTATGGTAATGTTGTCTTCAAACACCTACAAATAAAAAAAGAAAAAACGTACCCCTTAGAAAAAAAATCAGAAATCCTGTGTCATGCGAGCAAACACAAACAAAAAATGAACTGCAGTAAAGTCGATAAACACAGAAACAAAGTGCCGAGGCAGCATCAGCATGTTAGTAAGAATTAGTAAACAATGCACACAAGCACAGAGCACACCACAAACGTAACAACCACATGACGAGTGTGTCAAACAACCACTACAGTGATAAAGCCATTCAACAAGAAGTAACTTCCACTTACTACACAAATATTTTGTTATATTAACAAAACCACATTTTTTCCGGTATAAAAATGCAAAAGTACCATCAACACGACACTTCGTTAGCATTAGCAACTCGCATGACAACCAGATTGAATAACGTTACTTCTATCAGAAGTGTTATTTAACATCAAACCACCTTCAGTTACCGTATGTTCTTGAATATGGAAAGCCCTTCAAGCGGAAGAAAACAACATAACACCTGCCTTGATTGTTACTAGAGCTACCACGAAAATTGGATGTGAACAACCAGTGGGGAGTTAGTGCCTGCTCTTTTCAGAGTGAATCCTAGTGAAAGCATGCGCATGCCACAAGAACCTATTCCATACTACTCCTAACAAAAACGAACCGTGCAACAACACCAACAAAAACCTCCGAAACCACCTTATATTCATTGTGGTGAAGACACGAACAAATATTTACTATAAAATACCTTATTCATAATTTGCGAATATGTTTTGATTTTTTGACCAGGATAGAAAGACAAGTCAGAGATCCATTTCCATGGGAAAACTCTGAAACCTCAACCGGTATGCGAGTGAAATCGATTTTACTTTCAATCACCTAATGAAAGTCAAACACTGTTAAAAACTTCAGATCGCCACTAAAAAAACACCAATCAGAATTTCAAGTTTGAAACGTCCATAATAATGAGAAAAGAAACATTTCAGTTGACGATAATAATTAAAAGTAAAATTAATTAAGGGGTACCTTGAAGCTTTCTGGAAAGTCTGCTCTGTGAATGAGGGTACCATTGACGTACACACAATTAGCTGCATCATCATCCGGAACCGTCAAAGTACGATACTTGTACGTAGCTTCTCGTTCAATTCTCTGAAGTGAGACAATAATTTAATCAGTGTTAATATTAAAAAACAACCACGAGGTAATAGGTCAGTATAAACAATATACATACCCGGAGGACTTCTTGAGCTCCTTTACTAGCTCCTACACAAATAATATCGGGACCAGCCATAGTCATTGACGATTTCAGATGAAGACCGGTGGAAACTTTAATTGGAGTAACTGGATATTCTGGGAATGCTGCAGCAACTGCTTTTGCTCCGCCTTCATTTGTTCGTGATGACAAACCAACGAAAAATTCCTTTCCTGCAAGGCAAGATAAATAACAGTGCAAAGGTTATGCAAAAAATAATAATAATAATTTGAACTGAGGCCATAAATGGTGCTGAAGATACCCATTGAGTGGGGCTGAAGATACCAACCTGTGAAAAGAACATCACCCCCTTCAAGGGTCGCTTCTTCATCTTTTATCTCAATAATAGGCATCTCCAATTCTTTTTTGAAAATAGACCTCATGGTATCCACCTAAAATAATGCAATTCATTATATTAATGCAACTATAATGCAATTATAAAGCCATAAAGTAAGAATAACATTTCGAAAATAAAAGTATACTAGATGAGCACATTTCCGAGCATTCTTATGGTCTAGGACCACTCTTCAAAAGTAGGAAACAGGCTCACGCGAAGACTCCCCTCCCATCAACATTTGCAAATTTAATTTGCCCTCCTAATATCTTGATAGCCCTTAAATAAAATACTAATTGACTTAATTACTAACATTTTTAAACGTGGGGTAGTTGTGTAAATATTTCAGACTCATTGCCATGACAACACTATCGTAAGCATCAAGTAAATATATGTTAAACGTGATGTGGTAGCAATGCTTTTCGCGATGATCAACTCCATAGTTACGCATCATTATCAAATAAAAGTTTGCACATCACATGGCAGCGAAAACTGATTCAGAAAGCATTTAAGCACATGGTAATGAGTTTGAAAAACATTTGAAATGTACTATATATAATAATAAGCAGAATATGGTAGTGTGTGTGTGTGCGCACATAGGGCATCAACAGAAACATGTTTTTGGCCCGAAGACTCAGATTTATGATGATGATTGATGCTAATAAACGAGGAGCTTGTTATCATGTGTAGCTATGACATTTCATGAGGTAAACAAAATTCAAGCTACTGACATTTGTCAACTGTCGAAAAACCGGTTCAGGTTATAAAATACAACTTCAAATTCTTGAAAAGGCGGTTTGCTCCTTTGCTCTTCCCACGCTGACAGGTAACGAATACCGCCCACCCCAGCACCTTCTTTTAAGGTGTACTTTTCTAAATAATATTTTTCTCTTAATCGACAAATGTTTAAAACGAGAAAATGTGAAAAATTACATGAATACCATTACTTAAATTATGTGAATTTAAAACACTGCATAATATACGAGAGAGTGAGAGAACAGGCGGGAGAATACCGAATTGAATACCCACTTCACGGTTGAAGATGCCAACGTTGATTCTCACACAAAAAAATTAACTTTCAAGGCATTTTACTTCATTATCCCCCTCCCACATTAAAATTTAAACTGAAATCCCAAGGTGGGAGAGGTCTACTGTTGGGAATCATTTAATTGACGAGTAAAATTTTGAGCACTAGTATGTGCATTTCAGTCAAAATATAAGCTAAGGATAATTATCTCGAGTAACAGCTATTGAAAAGCGTTGTCTTTCTAAAAAGAAAAAGGAGACCTTCAACTCTCCAAAACTTGAAACATGCCAATTGACTAAAGATACACACCTCTTTCCTACGAGCGGGATGTCCCGGTCGAGTAATTAAGACGGTGCCGTTGCAGACCACAGCGGTGTCCTCCACGAAACAACAATCAGGCAACGTCTCATCTGGAGGCAACTCGATGACATCCAGGCCAACTTGCCTTAAAGCTTTACAGTAATCTTCATGTTGCTTCTTCGCTTCATCAAGATTAACTTCATTTGTGATACCAATAGCTTGCGTTTTGAAGCTATTTGGTACACGGCAGACGATAGCATGAGTATATCTAAAAGCAGCCATATTTACTCTCTCTCTCTCTCTCGGTCACTTGCTAGTCAACAGAACAACAGTTCTTTCGAATGTAGAAGCAGAGACGGCGCCGCCACTCAGACAACTTGTTCAACAGAGCTAAATCTCTGAAATGAAATTATCACTTTGAAAAGCTTCTCTCTTTATACTAAATTTGGTCTCCATCATTAACCAACCACTGATCAATAATGGTTTCGAAAGATTCCCGTATTTTCCGCCTTTTTATTTCCCGTTTCGTTTGACGTCAGGAAAATTCCATAATTCGTTGTTTCCTACATCCTGGACGTTCCATCATCTTAGAGGGTTATTCATAATGTCGATCATGTTCCGGTACATGAAGCTGCCTTATCGCATTAGGCAACCTCAGCGTTGTCAAGGTAGGGACTTCAGGTCCAGATGACAGCAACAGACCTATGTTGCCTTATGTTTATAACACTATACAGAAATGAATAGCTCTTGCCCTAAAGAGGCATGTACTCATACTCTAGTCCTATCAATCGTTATTAACATACACTTCTAACCTTTTGGTTTATTTGGACTTGGAACACAAAGTATTAGATGGTATTTTTAGGCAGCCGGCTGCCGACCTAATGCAACAACCCCTTTATTCGTAGTTCACCAACACGGAGGAGGGGGTATAATTTACTTCATGAAAAATGTGTAGGTTTACTCTCTCTTCTGGTTTCTCTCAACCCCGAAAGAATTCATTTACCTCGGTCCAAGAGCCATCTTGCAAAGATGGACTCAAATTGCCCTCCGAATGGACAGAAGGATGATATATTGGGCAGTGGTTTTCGGCAGCCGGTTGCCGACGAAATCTGCAACCCCCTACTCTTATTTATCGTCGGTCTACTGTTCGTTAGGGCATTCCAACGAGCTCCTACACCTGGGAATATAGTCTCATCTACCCGTTGAATAGTATCCCGCCTCAGCGGTGAAGTGCGTAGCGTGCTCAGTGAGTCAGTGGTTCTAGGTTCAATATTAGACCAACGATGGTTGGCTTCTTTCGGATGAGATGCTCTGAGTGCGCCTTCCTTCGGATGAGAAGTAAAACAGAGGTCCCGTATGGTGTACGATGGCATTTGCATGTCAAAGAACCCTCGCTACTATGCAAAGGGTAGATGAGGCAACATTTCTACGTGTAGCAGCTCGTGGAGTGCCGCAACGAACAGTAGACTGATGATAAATAAGCGTAAGGGTTGCAGACTTGATCGGCAACCGGCTGCGGAGAAACACTGTCCAATATATTGCCCTTGTGTCCATTCAGAGGGACAAGATGGGTGCCCCATTCTGCCATAGGCGAGAATAGGGTTAGGAGTTGATGCTACCAGTTACATTGTAGAGAGGGTTGTTTCACGTGAAAATACCATATTGCACCACACGGGACCTTATCGTCCGAAGATAGGCACACTCGGGGCATCTCTCTCGCCCGAAAGAAGCCAACCCACATTGATCCAGCATCGAACTTATGCCCACTAACGCAGTTACCGAGCACACTATCCACTGCGCCACCGAGGCGCACGCATAATGAATTATAAACTGATGCTCCAACGTGAATCAGAAATTCTTGAATATTAGGCGATAAAATAATTATCAAGGTTTTTTAATTAAAAATATTTCTTAGGATTGTGCTAAGTAGGTTATGATAAACGATGACAATTCCAACAATTAAAAATCACTCTTAACAGTTGTAAAGAATAAGTAATTAACAAAAATCTAACACCTTCCATATTGTAACACATTTTCAATAAAAAAAATTAATTTGTAAGTTTCAAAAACTCGGTATTTTATGAATGCCTCTTCGCATAAGGAACTATGAATCTTCATTCCGTTACAATAGAAGAGGGTGTCAGAAGTCATAAAAAGAGGCAACAAATTTGACGAAACTAGGAACTCAGCTTTTACAAGCGGAAAACGTTACCAATCACCTAAAAGAAATCTTAAGATAAGGAAGAGGATGCACTGGATTACGCAAGTTACAAGCCGTCACGGGCCAGGTGAGGCAGGAAATCCATCTTTCGTACAACACCCATACGGTGATATGGGGAAAAAACCACAATTTGGGATTTTTTTTCTAAAAGAAATTTAATAATACAAAGTGAACAATCAATTAGCAATACGGAATTTACGCTTTTCATTCAAGCATGCATTGCGGCTTTGACTTGGGCCTGCTGTAATTGTTGCTGTAGTTTATTAAGTGATTCACGAAGACTATCTTGCTTCTTATCCAGATCTTGTAAACTGCCGTCATGTCTTTTTCTAAATCAAGAAATTTGGATTTATTAAGAAAACTATTTCAAGAATAGTCTGTTTTTCAACAAACATCAACAACAACAGGAACTCGCTCATTTATAGGAATGACGAACAAAAAAATATTTGGTTATCCACGGATTTTATAGTTACGTCTCATATACAATAACCGGTTTCTTATTATACAGTAATGATAACCTCACCAACACCTTCTCTGGTGTAAAAGTTCCGATTTTCCAACTACTGTAATGTCAATGCCATAAAGGTAAAGGTCAAACAATGCACTCATCATATATCATCGACGTTCCCTTCAAACTAGGAAAGATGATGAAAGTCATAATGTTATCCAGGTAATAATATGGCTCTCTAGGGCAGTGGTTCTCAATGTTTTTGAAGCCTTTCACGGAACACTTACAATTCAACTAAACTTTAATGCAGGTTTTACACTTTCTACACTTGGGACTTACTACCACTTTATATAACTATAAAACGAACAACTACTGTATGTCATTTGCGTTTGCTGACTACAATCCCACCCAAAAATTATTTTAAATTGCATCGACTTTTTTCCACAACCTTCATTTGTGCATTTTTTTTTTGCGGAATACGGATTGAGAGCCACTGCTCTAGAGCAACTGTTAACAGGAGTTGAGTCTTTCCCACGTGGTTGTGCAAGCATGACTGTAACTTAAAGGGAAACCAGCTATCAGGATTAAGTGTTTTATGTCTTAATTTCTCAACCTGACACTCCATCATATCCCAATTTAGCGCATACTTCCTCATCAGTGTATATTCCACCTTACCTTCTGCTTTTAGTCCAAATTTCCCCAAAGTCACTGTGTCAAATATGCAGTATATCAAGTCGACCTTGACAAATACTCTACATTTTCAAAGTTAAATATTCTAGTCTGGATTCATTAAATGGGTTGGGGAGTTAGCCAAGTAACCATAACAGGACGAACCCTTAGGAGGCTGCTCGCGGAAGATGAGGAGGTAGGCAGTGGACATAGGAGAGGGGAAATTCGCCGCACCTAACGTTCTTTGTCAACCACCCATGTTGGAACTAACGGGGGCTTGCGCTGCTTAACTTCAGTGACCTCATGAGAACTAGTGTGTCCAACGCAACTTGGCTGCACAAGTCCCACGTCCACACTTATCCCCACTTCATTCTGCCCGTGGTGATCCTGCTTTCATATCTGAACCCCCCCCGTCGTTATTCACATTATTGAGCCTTAGAATCATGAACCCTGAACTTATACCGCTTCCCCTTCAACACATACTTCCCAGATTGAAATTGCCTTCCTGTTTATTTCCTCATTTCGCCTAAATGCTCTCTCCAGTTTATATAGAGCATTCTTCACAACGGATCAGGGATAAAAAAGTCCAAGAATTGTGGTGTAGTTTTGTGTTTCTTTTTGTTTTTTTTTTTAAATAAAACGGACGTCGGAATCTAACTTAGGTATTACGGATTCCTATACGAGTAGCGATATGGCACACTAACAAGGAGCATTGACAGGCTGTTGATTATTCAGTTTAGCAAAAAAAAAAAAAAAGGTTTAAAAGAATCTAGACTGCATAGCAGCTTCAGATACCAGCTTCTTGAGTCCCTATAAAATTGAGACAAACATACCATGATGGGAAAAAATTCATATTGTGGATTGACAAATTTATGAATTAAAATCTTCAGTTTTTAATACACTATGCTTGCAAGATGCTTTGTTCGACATGACGACAGAAATTTAACCTGGTTTTGAAAAAAAAGGTGTGCACAAGGAACAAGGATGAAAACAGAATCTACACAATCCTGCATGAATCATTGCAACAGCTCAGCAACAATGTATCCTAATGTGTACCAGTCAATCGACGGAAGGTGCACATGATATCTCACCATCAAAGAGAACTATCACCGCCCTAGGCTTAGCGCAAGCAAACATTACTCGACATCAGGAAGCCTTCCAAAGTATATCAACTACGATATCAAAGTCGGTATTTTACATTTGTATCGATGACAAAACACTATAGAATGTCGCTCTTCAACCTTATTATCGTACTTATACTAGCACCAGTACAATAATTTCCCTTAACACAACAAGAAACTGTATAAGATAAAACTCACATTTCGTTTGTGATATATTCAATACGCTTTCCAACATTCTGCTTCGCTTCTTCCAAGTCCTGCTTTACCAAAACAGGTCCCATTAATTTATACACCGTAGCTCCTGCTTCTAACATGGTCAACTCCTGTGACAAAATCAACGATTTTTTTCATTCATAATCTTGGTCAATAAACAACATAGATTTGATTCCACTCTCACCTCCTTTACTATAGTATTTTCTAGCAGTTGGCTATCTAACTGTTGCCTAAGGGCCATTACCTTTTGATAATCTATATGACAAACAACATTTTAGGACAATTTAGTTTTTATAATATGGTATTTTTCTATAACATTCATATAGTTCCACATTGTCAGTATGAAATGAAATGATAATTTCAAGATGTGTAATATCACCTTTTTGAACAACTTTATATTTATCAACTTCTTGCTGTAAACGCTTCTGCAATGCCTCCGCCATTTTCTAGATGTGATCTATTCGAAATCGTGATGTTGGGAGCGCTCTAGGGCAGCGAAGATGCAGACGATTAGGCGTCTGCTACTCCCAACACAATATTATATTTAATTCCTCTTTGAGGAGCTGGATAATTAAATTTCTATCTCTAATTTACTTACGTAAAAGCTCAGATTTGATATCCCCAATTTGAGAAGCTAGATCATTAATCCGAAAATCTGACAGCGGTACAAGTTTCCTACTTTCCAATGCTATCAACTTCCTTTAAATATCATCCATGATTTTTGAGAAAGTTTGTGCTAGTGTATAAAGTAGTTATTAATAATTATAAGAAATACCCATGTTAGTTTTCTTGAACAGTTGGAAGCAAAATGCTTTGTAGGAGCCGTGCCATAAGGATCACCGTTAAATTTACGAGTTACCGTCTTATAAAGGATAGTAACATTATTAGAAATGCATCATTTAAATCATCTGAGGTTTCCTCCTCTTCACCGAAGATAGGAATATTTGGCTACTGCTTACTAGTAATACAGTAATTACTCTCTACTACCGTAGGACAAATTTCCTTTTTATAAATGTGTTACTGTTGCCACAGTCTGTAAAATATGTATGAATGTATAATGTCAGTCATATAAGATTTCGTATTAATTGAAATTATATCTCACTACTGTATAGTCTGTGCCTGTACTAACGTTTTGCCTTGGATCATGGCAAGTCCAACGTCGCAAGTGGAAGATGAACCTTATAAAGTCATTGGAAGAAAAAATAACCGCTATTCCCATCGACTTACCCGACAAGTAGGTTCTCCTATAGTTTTGCTTGAATGGCTATTAATACTTTCTTAGGTGTTCTGTATCATAATAAAGTTTGGAAGAAATTCAAGACCTGGAATACCGCAGAATCAAAGTGAAAGGGAAATTTGATCACTCAAGAGAAATGTATATAAGACCGCGATCTCTGTTGACAAATGGAAATGAAACTGGTGGAGGACTGATTTCATCTGGACAGTCTGGAGCTTTTGTTGTAACACCTTTCAATCTTAGTGATCGAGAGTATGTGTCATTTTGTTTCGTATAATGAAAGGAAGTTTTATCAATGTTTGTTAACTGTTTACTTCAGATTGACAATCCTGATAAACAGAGGTTGGGTTAATAAGAAGCACATAAATCCACTCACCAGACAAGCCGGACAAGTTAGTTAAAACGAAACTCTCATGTTTATTAAGAGTAAAAGTTTTATCCAAATGTATACATAGGTTGAAAATGAAATTGAGATTGTTGGAGTTGTACGACACAACGAAAAACGTGCCCCATTTGTCCCACGCAACACAGACGCTGGTCGATTTTGGCATTACCGAGATATCGACTCAATGGCAGCTGTATGTGATACTATGCCTATTTTTTTAGATGCAGATTTTAGTAAGTACCCAGATAAATGTTTGGATACGTATGCATGATTGTACAAATTCGTTATTATTTATACAAATATATTTACAAATTAAGACAGTACCGTTCCTGAAGGACCCATTGGTGGGCAGACACGAGTGTCACTACGCAATGAGCACTTGTCTTATATAATCACATGGTAACAATATAAGTTTTTTATTCAAACCACTGAAGTTGACTTTTTATAATATCATTCCGGTGACAATTCTCTTTTTCTTTTTTCTTGAGGTATTCCTTATCAATCATGACGCTGTATCTCTGGCGACGAAAATTTCTTCAAAAGTTTCCGCTAATGTAAACCTTAAAAAATAAATTCAATATTAGCATCCAAATTCAATATCTTTGAAATCACTTTACATGCGAGTCATGTATACCTGCAAACCTAGAAACCTGGAATAAGTCGACCTTTCTTCAATGCCTTTTTAATCTTCTTATCAATTTTCTCTTTTTTTCTAGCTTTTATGTTTTCGGCACGTTTCTTTTGTTTCTTTGCTTGCTGTTCTTTCACCGTATTTACTCTCTCATTCCATTTCTTTTGACTGCTTCTGCGTTTCTGTTGGCGTCGTTTAATTCCCTTTTTCAGAAGTGCAGGATCATTTTTTACTTTTACTCCTTGCACCCTGTCCAGAGCTACTTTCCATTTATTATTAGTATTGACAGTTTCTGCCTTTTCGCGGTCAGTTTCTTCTAATTTGCGAATCTTCTCTCGTGATTTTTCAACTTTTGCTAGAAGATTTTTATAGTCTTTACCAGAAAACTCTCCTTTTCGCTCCTCAGGTATGCCATTTTCAGAAAAGTCAAATTTGCTAAACATCATATTTCCATCCTTATTAAATACTGCTTGAGTTGTAGGCAGTTGTGGAGTTTTTTCAATTTTCATTGATGAAGCCCCAGTTTTACTAATTTTAATCGCAATATTTTTTTTCTTGGGCTTGATCTTGTTTTTATGTCGCTCATGCTTTTGTTCAGGTCTTCTGACTTTTGGTCCTAATAATAGATAGAAATTATACATACTCGAAAGATTTTATCTATAATAGGTTCAAATAAAAAAGTTTTTAAGTGAGGCTTGCCTTGCAATTCAGCAATCTTTTCATTCAATCGATTCTTCAGCTCAATAATACTTGCAGTTGTACCCTTCTTAGTAGTGCCTAAAATAACGGAGAAAATTTAACACTTTTTATCTTGTAAAGGTACCAGGTTAACTGAAAAATACTTAAGCCGCTACCAAGAACCATTCAAAATCATTATACTTCATTTTCACCTTTATTACTTACTTTGTTTTTTATTTAGATGCGTAGGCGCTTTTGCTAATTCAGTAATAATTTCCACGTTTGTTGCTCGTTTTAACAAATCAGATTTCTGTTTATTTGATATCAAAGCGCCTTTACGATTTCTTTTAGACTTTGGAACTAGAAAATATATATATTATAGATATGTAAATTCATTATATTGTCCACTGAAACTAATCATTTAAAGCGAATGTTTGAATATTTACTTTGAAAGCTAGACGGGGAGTGAAGAGAATCGATTTGGACTTTAAGGAGAGCACTAACGACAGGTAGCAGGTGTATTGCTTACCTCTCAATTTATTCTGCTGAGTCTGATAGATATCATTTGCTTCCTTCAATATGTCAGGATTAAAAAATACATGTTGTGGCAAAGAATTAATAACATTTTCAATGAAAGCATTTTCCTCTTTAATTTGCACCATCAAATTTTCTGTACAAAACTTTAAACGCTGCTTACACGCTGAAATAAAGAAAGACACCGAAAAACGATATATTGCACTTTGTAGCCCGTGTACATTTTACGTCATTCCTTCAATAAACGATAATATCATTTTAATTTAATATAATAAATTACCTTGCGTTAATATTAAATTATTTATTGAGGATTTGTTATTTTCCTTTCCTTTTTGTGGTACACTTACAACTGGCTGTAAACTTGAGTCATGATTAGAGCCTTTGATTATTCTCTGCTTCTTCTCTGTGTTGTTGGTCAATTGTACCTGTTTTAAACGTTTCTGGGCCTTCTTATTAGCACGTTTAGATTCCATATTTATATCTTTAGATAAATCCAGTCCATTCTTTAATAAAGAACTGCCCAAGTTAGTCTCCACGTGAGACTCGTTGTCCTTATTTCTGCACATGCAAAAATCAGCAAAACTAATCACATATCGATTTAGTGGCAACCCCAAAAGAAATGAACAGCGACATATAACGCAATAATATATATATTTCTTGTAAATATATCATAGGAGAAGAATATAAATATCTACCTCATTATAGTACAATACATGCACACATTGATACAACTAATCATAAATGATGACGATTATACAAGTGCTACCGCGCACGAAATCCATTCAGTGGGAAAGTATAATCTGTATTATAGACATATCTCCACACTTTATTTACACCAAATGCTATATGTATTTAACATAAAATGCGTCCTTACTAGGTCTCGCTAATATACTATAATTTGCAATTTTACATTTAGAGCATTAGTTGAAAATTTGATCACATTTAAGCTTGGAAATGTTTCGTGACGTCACCTTACCCTATAAAGATATTCTTTGGGACCTCTGATAATTTGTATGTTTGAAGAGGTAAACGATAAATTGTAAGTAATTATACCTATTTGTCATTTAGACTACCATGTGAAATTACAATGATGAATTAATTTTCTTATTTGATATAATTAACAGGCATTGTTTATATCATATATTTAAATATCGTTTTATTGGAAATATGAAGGATGCTTTTATATAGCGGTTGCGACTGATGTAGACGCATTTTGATGTGCATTATTATAATTAATAATATGATGAAAATAATTTTATGTTTATTATTTTACTTCATTCAAGTTAACTGCTGTAATTGTTATTAAATTTCAGGCATAACCAACATTTTTTCATAAGAGTACAACTACTGATCGTCTATATCGAGTGTGTACGGTATTAGAATAATGAACCCTTTGATTAATATGAAATTTCCGAAATATACACACCCTTAAATTAGTTGTTGAGTTTATAGATTATTGTTTATTGCATATTCGTTATTTCCCCCTTCATCTTTTATGTTATTTCCGTATGCTATTACATACAGAGTTAGAAAATAAATATGTTTTAATTAAGGAACAGTAAAGTAAGAAAAGTTCTGCTTGGTTGCAATTTTTAAAGAATAGACGATGTCTTCGAAAGAATCTGAACTTGCCCAAGTGTACTTCTACCTCTTGATAGGCCAAGAGGGGAAATGTTACACTTCAGGTGCCAGACAGTTTGTAAATGATAACGTTCAGTTTATTGATAATTTGCTGAAGGATGGACGTGGGGTTGACGTAGTTAGAGAAGTACAAAAGTTCAATCATGTCTTATCGAGTGATTACAATGCAAAGTTATGGATACTAGCCCATTGTGCAAAATCATCAGATTTGAAGACCAAAGAAGCAGTTTTCAATTGTTTACCAACATTATGTGAGACAGGCGAGGAATTATTCACCTTTATACACTTTTCTGAACAAATCAGTAAGCTGAAAGGAAGTACAGGTTGGGGTCGAGCTCAAAGGAAAGCTATTTCAAACTGGTATAACAGTAAGTCCCCTAAAGAACTGGCAGCAACATGTACACAGTTTGTTAGTCGACACGGATGGACTCATCGAGATGTGCTACGCCTTGGACATGTGAAAGCTGATAAAAAAGGTACTTGGAATTGAACTTAAATATATTTATACTGTTTGACATTATATTACCAATGCTTCTTATTTAGCAACGGCTGTTGTGCTGAAGTATCTTAACAAAGGCCTTGATGAAGCTACTAAAGAATACGATTCTGATGATTCCAAAGATGTCATTGAAGTTTTAACATATTTGAAAGCAATTCATGCTCTGAAACACACAAAAGATGAACAAGAAGCTGCTTACCTTATTCGTAAGCACAGCTTCAATATTGAAGCAGTACCTACTTTATTGCGGAAAGTTCCCGAAGTAATAATATCTAAATAATATGAAGAAATTATTAATTTTGTCGTGCCTAACTCATAATTTCATAATTGTAGATATGGCGTACTTTATTGCCGTCAATTCCATTAACAAAACTTCTTACTCACCTGCGACGATTCGCTCAACTAGGGTTTCTTTCGCCACACAGTCCCGTTTTACCATTGATTTTAGAACAACTTGAAGATACTAATAAGCTGGCAACTTCAAATTTACATCCAGTAGACGTATTTTTATGTCTGAAGAAATATGAAGAGTTGGGACGATCTTCAGGAGCTGGAACTAAAGGTGCAATTAAGCGGCGATTAACTACCTCAGTCATAGATGCCTTACACAACTTGTTTCTGAATTCAGTGAAGGTTAGTATGTAACCTGCAAATAATAACAATAAAAAGAGTTAAGTTATTCGTATCTAATTATGAAATTGTCTGTTAAATCTTTAACATGTAGCACGTATCACCCACTGGTAAACGCATTTTAGTTGCGGTTGATGTTCGCAATCCAATGGTTCACAGCAAAGTTCAAGGATGTCCGCAGCTAACTCCTGCATTGGCGTCAGCTCTTGTTATTCTTCCGTTGCTCCATGTGGAGAATAATTTGACTGTTGCAGCTTTCAGTCAGGGTGACATGAGCGTGCTTGATTTAAAGAAAGATATGCATCTGTTAGATATTACTAAAAAGATGCGAGAGGTAGGTAAAATATTAATTGGACGAGTACGTTCTTTTGCGTTGACTATCTCATATCGTAGTGTTTTGTAGACACCAATGGGCCCCGTCAATTGTGCCAAACCTGTACTGTGGGCAAAACAGGTGAATAAAGCGTTTGATGTATTTCTGGTTTTTACTGACAACCAAGTAAAACTGGAAGAGGTGAAGCCATGTGAAGCCCTGTACCTTTACAGACGAGCTTTAAACATCCCGCATGCTAGGTATAAACTGATGATATAGTTAAACGTCATTTTATATTTTTAACTTGATTACGACCATTGCTTTGTTGTTTTGCAGACTTATTACATGCGCTTTGTCAGAAAAACATTTCAGTCTTGCTGCTGCTGATGATCCAGGAATGTTGGACATAGGAGGTTTTGATAACTGTGTACCACACATCATCACAAACTTTATACAAGCTCCATTTTGAATGTCAGATTGAAGAGAATCAGCTTTATGATGTTCCTGGTGATGATATTTCAAGGTTATACTCATGCTTTAGTCCATGGCGACAGTTAACCGTAAATGAAAGTGAAATAATTTTTTGGTTTTTAGGCTGGTTGCATGAGGGAAAGTTGAAAAACGGCAAAAAAAAATGTGTCATATTTCATCCTATACACAATCCAATATGTTTGCGGATCACAAAAAAAGTAGATAATTGTAGCACAATTATTGCATATTTCACTCTACGTCCTTTGTGTACAGAAAACACGACTACTCTGCAAAAGCATATGAACAATTTTAAAACAATTAACTTTATATGAGCAGTTTAGACAGTTCCAGATTTTTCTTAGCTTTGAAAGCAAATAACACGAGTTGCTCATTAACATGGAGTTTCGGTGTAGTAATGTGATTATTTGGTAATCCGTCTCCATTTCTGATTTGCATTTCTAGTTCCGAATCATGTATTGAACAGTGCTGGGTAATTTTTTTTAGCTAAGTGTTTATATTTTTAATTGTGTACACCTCAGAGGGGCTCAACGTACAAGGATCTTCTTGTGAAGATGATCTTTTCAAACAATTACATATACTCTTGAATTTTTTAGAATTAAAAGTCTGAATTTCATAATTTATTTTTACGCATTTGTGTCATAGTTATTTAATGCCAAGCACTCATCTTTTTAATGTGATTTGTTTTTAATGGAGTAATCTAATCTACAAGAAAGAGGAATTTACAATTTCTTTTTTACTTACTAAGTATGCCTTTTAGAAACGGTAGTCACTTGACCGATTATTAGGATTACGCTTTATCATGCAGCATAAACTTCATAGTCAGTTTTAAAAACCTGAACTGTATTAACATTGGTGTTACCTGCCTAATGTAGAGTTCTGAATAAATGGAGTTATGTGAATAAACAATATGAATTTAAAGACTTACTTTTAATATTAAGATGGAATGAAGGGTTAATGATACTTTATTCAGGTTTTTTGAACATTATTAAATGAATTCAAATGCATGACGGGTGTCACTACAAGTTACGAAAAAATGGATTAATACATTATATACGAAAGACAACATATCTGGAGGTGACAAAACATGAACATCTCTGCCTAAATATTCCATTTATTTATAATTCTCCCAAACCAGCATTCTTTTCTCGAGATTCTGTCCATGCTTTTGCAATAGTGCGTTTCATTTCATCATCTCCATCCTCATACATTTGCTTCATTAAATCCATAAGACTTTTGGATGGGTCATCACCTTCTTCCGGCTTCGGCACCCTGTAAATCACAAAAAAATGCGTCAAATCTTGCCAATTCATTGAGAGATCATTTACATATCGATATTAGTCTTACTTCGATTCTTTCGCTTTCTTTTCTTGGACTGTAATGTGCGACCAACTTTTTTGAGCTTGTTTTTTCATAAATACAGTTACAACATCTGTTTTAACCTACAGGTGTGAGTAATAAATAATTACAATATGCTTATAAATTGATTACATTACAATTATCAAACATGTACCTTAAAGTAACTTTCATTAGGAATTATGGGTGACATTAAGTTTGAAATTAACAACGAGTAGTTTTTGCCATCCAAGCCATTTATTACAAGATTCATGGACCTGTCACAGGGGTGAAAAGAATTGTAAAGTACAAAATATAACATGAATATGTACCTGACATAGAACCAGAAAAAGTTGTTCAATTAAAAAATATCTTACTTGGAGGTGAAATCACATCGCACATTTTCTGCCTGCAGGTTATGCACATTTTTTAATGTGACATATATTTTGACGAACTTGTCAGACTGATCCCACGCTAAAGTATATATAATATTTCAAAAATGTTGCAAGTAGACAGTCATCATTCGAACTATCTCAACAAATTACCATAGTTTGTTATTTTTACATCATAACAACCAACATGTTTAGCGACCACACCAGCAGAAGGCGATAACGTAGATGTCGGTTTAGGTTCCTCGGGACTTTCGAGAGCTATGATTTCAGTCTCCAACTTTCTGATGTCCAAACTAAGAATATCTTTTACTTTTGGTCTTGATGCCTGACTTAAAAGCTGTTTCAATTCTTCTACGTCCAAACGTAACTGTAAACAGAACTTGTACAGATAAAATAAAAATATTTCAGTCACGTCTATCCTTATTCTAACCCTGGCTAATTTCATGGGCCGAGAACTAGTGTATGGCCTTAACTCCAGGACGTTCAGCCAGTGAACTTTGTTGGGGCCCACACATATAGGATATGAATGTCTAATATTGCGCGAAATGAAGTTACCAATATGGAATCTTCAATAACGTGGTCTCTGTTAATAAGTTATTAGGCAACCATTCCAAGAAAAACATGGTTCATCAAATACAATAATCAATGATTTTTTGACAATCAATATTGCGTGCCTGGCGCAACTATACCGTATACAGTATGTGCCGATAGTGTTGATTGTAGATAATCAAAAAATTTCCTTATTATAAGCAATTTACGTAAACAAATGTATATTTGGTTCATTAGCTACTACACGTAATGAAATGACACAAATGGCTAATGCGTTCTCATAACGCGACTCATATGCTTTAAAACATCAGAATAGTAAACTTCTTCCTGAGTTTCCTCTACTTATTTCATGAATAAATTGTTAACTTCTTACCTCTTCTAGTTTTGGCATTATTTAACAAATTAATTCACAATTACTGAACAATAATAATATTCACGTTATGTGATAAATAATACAGCAAGTAAACCACGCGACTTACAACTAAGCTATGCTACCTCCCTCTAGTGTTGGTGGATGGTTTACATTGGTAACGATTTTTCTAGAAAATGGGAAGTTCGAGATCTAGGCAAGATTATTTGAGTAATTATTGTAGATTAGGTAGATAGAAATCAAAATAGTGGGCACAGATGCTGTTCACAATTTCGGATATGGCGAAAACATTGTCAGCTAATAAAATAATCTTAGAAATATCAATTTGCCGCATGTACTGTAGTCATTAGGCTTGCCTGAAGCTACAGTTCTCCCATGACGACTAACGATTTCGTCTGCTGCAAATGTAAAACCAGATTAATATGATCTAGAGCAGTACTGATCCAGAGACAAAAAGTGAGTTAAACTGTAATAAAAATGAGCTTAAGTCTTAGATGACGATACTGGGTTCTGTATAAACAAGTCTGGATATAAAATTCGGTCTACATGACACATTTCAAGCTTGTAAACTATGCAAAGTGCTTAAGTGTTACTTTCTCTGTTAATTCTTCACCTTCATTATATCAAATTCGGATGCTCATAATTCTTGGACAGACGTGTTTCATCTCGCAATATGCACACCTGATACTGGGACCTATAATGGGAGGAAATTACTGACCTCGAGAAGTTAGAGCTCTAATGAACTTGATATATCGGGTTTGGGTAACCCGGGTTTAGTCCTTTTTCGGAATATAAGCCTTGTATTTCTTAATTAATACTTGTTCGTTTGTGAATCCCAGTCGAAATGTTCAATAAGATTAATAAAATGTTTTTACAAAAGTTCATCTTAATCATTTGGAGATTTATCTCGGGTTTTCTGGAAAAGACAAGAAACCTAAAAAAGTATTCCACGGTCAACTCAATAATACGTGGCCGACCCTCAAAAGCCGAGGAGTCCTTCTTGCGTACCAATAATCAGCCGCCACCTATTCAGCAACAACCAATCAGAGATTGACACGAAGGTTTCGTGTATTTAATAAACCACATGTAACGCCGAGAATTCAATTGAGTCTTTTTGGAAACTGTTAATGGTTCTAGTGTACGCATAATAGCAGCGTTACGAATATAATCGGGCTTTCTCGAGGTAAGACAATTTTATTGTTAACTATTTACGTCTAACTCCATATAGTAATTATTAATATTCTCGTAATTTTGTTTTAAACTGAAAGAGAAATGCCGGTATGCGTATTGGCATATGTCAGATGTTGCCATTTTATGACATGAGACAGTAAGGGCAATACCGGCACAAATGCTCTTTACTTGTTAAATTAATACCAGATTCGATTTTAAATTGCTTTGGACAGTTTATTTATTATATTGAATGCGGGTCATGACAAAACAAACAAAGAAAAAAAAATAAATTCATTAGGGTGGTCTTAGTGAGATGTGGCAAAATGCGTTCAATGTGAGATTGAGACTTGATTTCTGTTCCACTACCTAATTTGATCCTGTTAATCGGCTTAATAGTACTAGACCTAATGCTTACAAAACTTTTATTTCAGACTACTTCAATATGAATAAATTAATAATTGCGACGTGTCTGGTGTGCCTGGCCCTTCGAGGGGCTTGGAGTAAAGCGGATGACGACGATAAGAAAAAGGACAGCGTTGGCACAGTTATTGGAATTGATTTGGGGACTACATACTCTTGGTAATTTTTTCTATATCACTTTCTTTACCATGACCTTATTGAAAAGTCGTTACGCTGACTACTGAAAAGCATTCAAACTATTGGAGTATGACTATCGTTTCCACCTCCCGGAAGTGCTTGGAGGATTTCTACCTTTTCAATGTTACGTGTGCAAGGAATAATTGAATTTCACTTTCTATATTGGCGTCTGAGGTCATTAACCTACAGTGACCTCCCGAAGGCTACGCAACATTGCGTCACTTATTATACCATTGTCCTTTTACAAAGACCTTAGTTGCCTAAATTTTGACAGGGCCCCATCGCTTAACTGTACATTGATGTAAACTCCTTGGTTAATTTTTTTTTATAGTGTGGGGGTGTTTAAAAATGGACGAGTGGAAATCATTGCGAACGATCAAGGCAATCGTATTACTCCATCTTATGTCGCATTCACCCCAGATGGGGAAAGATTGATTGGTGATGCTGCTAAAAATCAGCTCACAACAAATCCAGAGAATACGGTATTTGATGCAAAACGTCTGATAGGAAGAGATTGGAGCGATCCTACTGTTCAACATGACGTGAAATATTTCCCGTTCAAAGTAAGTATAAATACTAAATCGAAAAGTGAACTGCTTTGGGGATGCAATTAACATGGTTAAATTTAGGTTATAGAGAAGAATTCAAAGCCACATGTTCAAGTTGCTACAAGTCAAGGGGAGAAAGTATTTGCTCCAGAAGAAATCTCTGCAATGGTCTTGTTAAAAATGAAGGAAATAGCAGAAGCGTATTTGGGCAAAAAGGTGACTCATGCCGTGGTAACTGTACCTGCTTACTTCAATGATGCTCAGCGTCAAGCCACAAAGGATGCTGGTACAATTGCTGGACTGAACGTTATGCGTATTATCAATGAACCGTAAGTATTTATTCTTCAAACGTAAGAATGCACTAAAGGATTGATGGTTATAAAATTGAGGTTGTTGTTTTAGGACTGCCGCTGCCATTGCATACGGTTTGGATAAGAAGGAAGGAGAGAAAAATATTCTGGTCTTCGATTTGGGTGGTGGTACCTTTGATGTATCTCTTCTTACCATTGATAACGGAGTCTTCGAAGTCGTAGCGACCAATGGAGACACTCATTTAGGAGGTGAAGACTTCGATCAGAGGGTTATGGAGCACTTCATTAAGCTTTTCAAAAAGAAGCACGGCAAAGACTTGCGAAGTGACAACAGGGCTGTTCAAAAGCTTAGGAGAGAAGTTGAAAAAGCAAAACGCGGTTTGAGCTCTGGACACAGCGTTCGTGTAGAAGTAGAGTCTCTGTTTGATGGTATAGACTTTTCCGAAACTCTCACTAGAGCTAAATTCGAGGAACTGAACATGGATCTGTTCCGATCCACCATGAAGCCAGTTCAGAAAGTAATAGAAGATGCCGATATTAAGAAATCTGATATTCACGAAGTTGTGTTAGTTGGCGGTTCCACACGTATTCCAAAGATTCAGCAACTGGTAAAAGAATTTTTCAATGGAAAGGAGCCGTCAAGAGGCATCAATCCTGATGAAGCCGTTGCTTATGGTGCTGCTGTCCAGGCTGGTGTCTTGGGAGGAGAAGAAGACACACGTAAGTATATCGTTGTTACTTAGTTGGGCGGGAGGGACTGCTATTGATCTAATGCAGGGGTGGGGAACCTGCGGCCTTCAAAAAAGGTTCCCCACTCCTGGTTTAGTGCTTGATTTTTAAAAAACTTGTATATTTTTCTTACAGTTGATGTCGTCCTGTTGGATGTGAATCCTTTAACTTTGGGTATCGAGACTGTAGGTGGTGTGATGACGAAACTTATCCCACGTAACACTGTCGTCCCAACTAAAAAATCTCAAATCTTTTCCACTGCATCTGATAACCAACATACAGTAACGATTCAGGTAAGCATTTGTGAATGGGGGGACACTGATATCAAGGTAGTAAGGTTGACTTTAAGGCGCAACGTCTTCTTTTTATAGGTGTACGAAGGAGAACGGCCAATGACAAAAGATAATCACTTATTGGGCAAGTTTGACTTGACTGGTATTCCCCCTGCTCCTCGTGGTGTGCCTCAAATTGAAGTCACTTTCGAAATTGATGTCAACGGCATCCTGAGAGTTTCTGCTGAGGACAAAGGTACTGGTAACAAAGAAAAGATCACGATCACGAATGACCAGAATCGCTTAACGCCAGACGATATTGATCGGATGATTCGTGATGCTGAGAAGTTCGCTGATGAGGACAAGAAACTTAAGGAAAAAGTAGAAGCTAAAAATGAACTGGAGTCGTATGCGTATTCATTAAAAAATCAGATCAATGATAAGGAAAAACTTGGTGCTAAGCTGAGTGATGACGAGAAAGAGAAGATAGAAGGAATAATTGATGAAAAGATAAAATGGATGGAATCTAACCAAGATGCTGATACAGAAGAATTCAAGAAACAGAAGAAAGAAATGGAAGATGTCATTCAACCAATAATTGCAAAACTTTATCAAGGATCCGGCCCTGTACCTCCTCAATCTTCAGACAGTGATGATGTAGATAGAGATGAATTATAATTTGTGCTTTCAGGATTAGACTGTTAAACTTTAAAGTCGATGGGCACCTTTTTGTACCCATGGGAGTTTGTTAAAAACCTGATTTCTAGTAAACGTCTTGGTTGTAGGATTGGGAAGAGAGGACTCCAGCAGAAGAACAACAAATGAAAGTAATTTGACACCAAGCACGCGTGGCAACATGCTTTCATGTTTGTTACAAGACATTTGTCATTTTTGTCAGTTGTGTAGTGGTAATCTGTGAAACGTCATGAATGGGTGAGAAATTACTACATTTAAGAGTTAGACTCCTAAAACTTAATGGCTTACTTCTTTAAGCCATAAGATCTTGACACGACTATTTTCCATCTGAAGTTCACGTCATTCTTTATTTTGTTAATATATGATTAAATTAATTTTTCTTTTGTAAAAAAAAGTTTCAGCACCTTTGTGTAGCTCTTATACTCAAACTAATTTCCAGTTCCATCAACGTCTTCTTAAATCGCTCGTAAACCGGATGTTTATTACCATAACGAAACCGTATATAATCATTTGCCTATAAGGAGTAAAAAACAATGGACCTATAACAAAGGAGAATGCCACAATAGGTCTGACAGCTGCAAATTCATCTCCAGGTCCTAATAACTGAGGATAGTACTGGAGAATCGCTATAACGGCAGAAAGTAGGTACACCACCGCAACCCGTTAAAGTTGGGCCTTGTGCACAGTTATTGTCGGAATGAGGGGGCTCTTCATACAAACTAACAATTAAGAGCAATCTATAGTGTCCCAGGACAAGATAACGTGGAAATTCTTGAATTTATAAAGGAACATCCTGCAGGATCGCAGGGCCTTGTGCAGTGGCACTGCATGCACACCCATCTGGCCAGCTACTTGAAACATCCTTGGTTGTGGGCACATGTTAATCTAAATTTTATATCCATTGGGGGGGGGGGGTCGCTATGGTCTAAAAATTAAGAGTACGTAGACCAACGTATGGACCCAGGGATCAGGCATACTCTTCAACGAGCTAAAGAGCTATCAACAGTAGGCATGATTCTTTAACGCCATAGCGACTTGGAACAGTAGGCAGCACTATGGATTTTCTTTCACCACGCAAGGGTGGCTTCCCAATTCGTAACATGTTTGACTCTTACCTTTCGAGAAATACAAAACCTCAAAGGCGCCTTTTTTGGAATCTTTGTACAATGCCAGTTCTTACGCGTTACTTATACACTTGTCCCACTTACAGCAAGAACTGGTCTGAGAGTTCGTATTCACCCCACACACTAGCATATCGCTGCTCCCATGTCTGATTTTAGCCTTCCTTTACCCTGGATGCTTCCAATAACTTGCATTCCCGTAATGGACCTACCCAACTCCAGCCCTCATAAGCTGTCCACTGCCGGATTTACCAGTAGGCTAATTAGGCTGAAGCCTAGGGCCTCAACATTTAGCGGGCTTTAAAATTTAAGAAAAGGGCTTGAAAGGGGTCTCAGAATTGGAATAGCGTAGGGCCTCTCAATATCTAAATGTGGCACTGCCTGTCCATACCACCGAAATTATATTTCACACCAGTTCTCGTGAGATCACTAAAGTTAACCACAGCAAGCCCACGTTAATGCCAATATGGGTGGTTGGTAAAGAACGTTGGGTGCTGCCAATTTCCTCTACCTACCTCATCCATCTCCTGCGAGCAGCCTCCGAAGGGTTCGTCCTGTTATGGTTGCTTGGCTAACTCCCCAACCCATTAAATGAATCCAGTCTCCCAAAACCTTGTACCCCTCATATACTCGTTTCTAATTTATCTGCTCTTGACCCCTCCACACACACACATGTACCGCAGCATATGCTTTCCTGCTACTTTTTCTATTTCCATGGTTCTCCCGCACTGCTTTCTCTCTCACCCGTAAGAAGCTACCCCACCTCAATCCACTGTCGAACCTAGAACTATCGACGCAGTAGTCGAGTACTCTACCTCTGAGCCACAGAGACAGGTTGTCACAATAAAAAAAATACCTCTAATAATGTTTTCTTGGCATCTTCAAGATGATTCAAAAGTAGTTGAATTTTGCCTATTTTTGCCAACAGAAGTCCAAATTCGATTTGTGCTTCACTTGAAAATTTTCTAACGAAGTTAAATTCTCATTAATACAATACACAGACAATATTAGAGGGGACAAAAATCAGACTAACCTATATCCTGGTAATTTGTCAAGACCATTTTTCAGTGCTTTTTCGTAGTCTTTCATTTCGATAGAGTATTCGAATGCTTCGTCTAATCCTTTTATCAAAAATATATTATACGGATGAAGAATTTCTTTTGCATTTTCTAACACGACGTTAAATTTTTCCCGGTTTGTGGTGTCATTTGGTTGACACTATTAACAAGCAATGGGATTTGATTTTAATTTTTCAATAGTTTACATCCACAGGGTAAAACAATTTCGGCGCCCGAAGCACATCACACTAATGGCGCCCCCTTACGGAGTTCCCTTAGGAAAATTCTATCGACAACTCCAGAAATTATAAAAATGTACAGTACATATTTAAGAGAAATTGCAAATAAAATATATTTATTAGGAAGTAAAAATTCTCAATTGAGCATTTTTTTTTCAAATTAACGTTTTTGAATCCTCGCCCTTAGGAGAGTGTCTCACGGCCCTGTTAGTTTAATCAAGATTATAACCTACTTACAGTTAATTTTTCTGTCAGATGCTCCAACGACTTCATGATGGCTTTTGCATGTTGAACTCTCTCAGCGTTTACAAACCTACTGCAACCATTACATTTTGATTCTAGAAAAAAAAATCGCACGCTAATTAACTTCACAACAGTGAAATTCTATAGTCACATATCGTCACCTTTCTTTAAAATTGATTTTCCTCAGATTGTTTCACTAATATTTCTTAATTACTATAAAACCCAAGGAAAATGGGACATACGTGGTTTTTATAGAAAGGTGACGATATGTACGTCCACACAGCGCCGCCCTAACGCATGGGCCCGCTGGGCATTTGCCTGGGGGCCCCATGCTAATCTGCGGATGGTTGTCGTCGGGACTCCAGCACACTGCTTTGCCTAGGGACCCATAATTCTGTTAAGACGGCACTGCGTCCATACCTTTGTCAAGAATGACGGGATGACAGCAGTGAGGATTACCACATTTCATTGTATGCATCAAGTCATTCTGAAATATGAAGACAAAATCAGTTGTCGTAAATTAGTAAAATGATAATCTAAGGTTTAATACTAAGTGATTTTTATTACTCGAGAGATATCAAGGCAAACAGGGCATTCACAAAGAAAATAATACTGTTCCTGGAGTTTTTGTTGCCGAACTTCCGTCGTTTCCAATAAATCAATATAGTTGATAAATATCTGCAATAACTTTTTAAATTTATCCGAAAAATTGTAAGGAATGAATAATATATTTTTACGTCACCTTGGAAATATCTAGATTTGAAAGATCCACTATACTCCTTACAAACAGCCGAGGACCATCAAATATAACCGTAACATTAGGTTGACAGGAATGATTAAAAATTGACGGCCTATAAATTTCAGAATTAAATATCTCAATATTTTATTGGTGCAAATATAGCGATCTTATAGAAACCTTTCAAGCTTACCCTACATATAATCCGGTTGCAATATCTTCTTGTTCATCTAGTATGGTTATGCCATTAATGATAATCTGAAACCAGGAACGTATTTTTGAAATCATTTACAATAATAAAATGTCATTTATAAAACAATCGACAATTTCTTACTTTCCCCAACATTTCTTGAACGTCTTCACGAGGTGGAAGTTCATCAATCTCTAAATACTGTGATAACACAAAATATGACACTTCAAGTACGTCCTTGCGCTTGACGTCCTTCTTGATTTCATTTATGTCTAAATTAAAAATCGTCACATATGAAAGAGTAACATCATTATCACACCCTTATCCCGCCTGTGGCAGGGTCGAGTGTGCGGGTTCTAGCCCTCCACTCTCGCCTATCTCCCACCAGGTCTCCGTCCACCCCATCTCACTCCCACGTCTGCTTTGGTCTACCCCTGCCCCGGGTGATTTCAACCACTTGCATTCCTGTTATGCAGGGGTGGCCAACCAGTCGATCGCTTGCGATGTGTTGACTTGACATCCGCCTCGGTGACGTAGAGGCTCAGTGTTTCTGGGTCTGCGTCAGTGGTTCTAGGTTCGATACTGGACCGAGGTGGGTCCTCCCCTACCCAATTTGACTGCGATCGCGCACGTTTTTAGGGTAAAAAGTCGATCTTATGTACACAAAAGTTGGCCACCCCTGCTGTAATTGACCTAACCAACTCCTCCTCCCTTCTTCGCATTACGTGCCCATACCACCGCAATCAACATATGAGTAACATCAAGGGGGGAAACACAAATTGTAAGGTGCCAAATAATACGTGATATGAGATCTGAAAACCGCCTGGAAACGTTTCCAACTTTCTCTTCATAGTCTGGTTCTCTCTGGAAAGAATTAATACTCAATTAATATCTACGTAGAATTGTCGCTTTAAAACGCCTCTACTTTACCTTTAACTTTCTTATAATTCTGGCCAATAATAAAATAAAATCTGGTGGAACTCTTGGATGTACTTTTTTCAAACTTGCGCATTCCAATTTATGATCAGGCCATGCATTTTTCTAGCCATACAATTTAATGGATGAGCTTAAAGGATAATGATCGTATCTCATACTAAAATGACATTAACCTGACAAGTGCGATCACAATAAAACGCATAATGGCATTTCATACATCTCTTCAGATCATCTTTCCTTTTAAATAAAGGTATATTATGTTAATCAGCCTCGATATGATATCAACGCGTAAATCGGTCAGAATAAATACCAACTTTAATAAACATGTTGCACATCTCTCTTGGCATCTCTTACTTATGACAACATAGGCAAACGGGTTTGATGTAATAATTATATCACCTCGTTTTACAGCCATTATCCAATACTGCAACCCTTATGAACTTTGTAGACTACATAACATATACCGGTATATATTAAAGAAGCGACACCTAACGTTGAGAAATTCAACCTAAAATGAACGCCACCACGTTCGAATATGGGAACTAAACAGCAAACTATGGATAAAAGCACTATTTTTTTGTCGCAAACCACGTAGCGCAAAGTAGTGTAGTTTGTAAGGCGTCTAGCTACAAATTCATTGCATGATGTGCTTCGGGATCAAATCCCAGTTGATGTGTGCTTCATCACTTTTTCTTTTTTTTTCCAACTTCTTCAATACTTCATTACGCTGGAAAAGGGGTTTGAAGTGATTATGATGATCTCATTTCGTAGACCAAACTCATGTGCCTCAATGATAAGTTAGCCTTGGGCCACTTGTTGCAAATAAAGGAGTAAGTTCCAAATTTTACAACTAAAGTTTCAGAGTAGGAGGAGAAGCTGAAACTTACCTTGCAGGTCGAAGGTTTCCAGCAGAAAACAGAGGGTAGGAACAACCGTAACTCAGGGCATAGCAAGTGATATCGCAAACCTATATACCAATCAACGTTGTCTTATTTCCTATATTTGGTAAGGCATATTTCAGGGGCTATTGTTTTCAGTAAACTGCAGACCTGAGCCATGGGCTGATGTGTCCCTCCTGGTCGTTTCTCCTTTGGTGATATTTTGTGTAGCATTATAATTTGTATATAAATTTAAGTCATATTGGCATCATAATAAGTTAATAATTTATTAAATCTCAAAAGTACATTTTTGATTTAGCAAATTACAACTTCATTTCCTAATTCTTGGATTTATTGCTGAAAGTACCACTTGTAATTTTTAGTAATCTAACCAACAAAGCATTAATTTATCAGCCAAAGTTTCTATTTTGGTTGTATAATGCAATGTTGGAACAAGTGTGGTAGGCCAGCATCCTCCACAGGCAACCCGGCCAATATTCCTATGAGTTCCAGATGCCAGACTGGGGTGCCTCCAGTCCAGAGCATGTTCAGCGAGCCCACAGATCCGACCATGCTGCAGGTGGATGAGGGTGTGATGATGATGTTGACTACAAGTTACATTTGTGGGCATCATATTAGATCATGGACAGGACGATACTAACATCGTGGTTGCTCGTGTCCTTATTTTGTCCTTTGCTGGATGACTGACTTGTTCTCGGTCGATGTAGGCTCCTCACTGAGGTGACCGTAAATAACAGCCTACCCACGTGTTAGCCATGATGGAGACCCGCACCCCTGAGAAAAGCAGATCATGGTGGTTGAGGAGGCGCATGTCCTGCGATGTCTCTGGGCCACCCCACATTCGTGGCTTGGCGGACAGGCATCGAGGATTAGGGTTGCGACCTACAGTTTCCAAAACATCGCTTTGGCCCCGGTTTCCAGGGAAAACGGGCATCCAAGGCGGAAACCCGGTCTTGGTCAATCGGCCAGGGGCGCGTAAGTTCTTATGCCTCCTAGGGTTGCTATGAGTGGACCGGCAGTCAACCCCGATGCCAATGGTCCGGTACTTGGGGATTATGCTACCCTAACAGTATGCTGTCCGAGTAGTCTCGATGACCCGAATGGGCGTCCCCGTGTAGGGCTCCGTGGTGGGTAAGACCTGCGGGCAGTGAATACATAATTATTTAAAATTATGGCAACAACAAAACAGAGGTTGGGGGCCTCATCAAATAACCCCACCCCTCCCCCTTCTTCTTTAGTGACTTGGGTTGAGCCAGAAGATGGCGGGCTCAGTCCCACCCAACAGAGAGGGCCAGCTGCCATTGAGTTAATGGAGACAAAAACTGCTCCAACTAAGAGGCTGCGTTCCCCCAGCCACCCAACTAGATCAGGGAACGCACCAGTGGCATCTAATGCATTGGCACCTGCCCTTAACAAGAGGCAACGACCTCTTAGCCTTAAGGTGCAGGGATCCACCACAGATGCAAAGAATGTTCCTGCATCTAAGATTTTAGGTGCAGTCAAATAACCATCCATACCTTCTTCCTATCCTCCCTGGTTTATTTCCATTTCTGGGGAGGATGGTGCAGCCTTGGGGAAGGCGTCGTTCTTCCTTATCGCCAAAGCCATCAAGGGCATTGCTGGAGATGTCACCTCGGTCAGGAAACTGCGCAATGGCACCTTGTTGGTGGAGGCATCTTCCTCCCACCAGACCAAAGCTTTACTAAAAATGCGAAAGCGCGGTGACATCCCCGTTGTGGTCGAACCCCATCGCACCTTAAACACCAGTAGAGGTGTGATGCGGCGCCCTGACCTACGCAGGGAATCAGAAGAGCAAATAGCGGAGGAGCTTAAAGGCCAGGGGGTGGTGGCTGTCCGCCACACCTCAGTCCAACGGGATGGAGAATCCCGCCCATCTGTCACCTTGGTGCTGACCTTTGGTAGGCCCAAGGTTCCAGAGTACATCATGGCTGGCTACCTCCACTTGCCTGTGCATCCATTTATATCAAACCTGCTTCAGTGTTTCAAGTGGCAACGATATTGCCATGGCCAGAATTCCTGTTCTGCCAAAGCCATGTGTGGCTCTTGTGGGCAGGGAGACCACTCCCCAGAGTCTTGTAAGACTGCACCTTTCTGTATAAACTGTAAGGGCAACCACCCCGCCTCTTCTTGGGTTTGCCCCATTTGGCTGCAGGAACACATGATCCAGGAGTTGCGTGTCCAAAAGGGTATCAGTTTTCAGGATGCGCGGCGGCTGCTAGCCTTGCCAGGGACCTTTTGGCTCCACCACCACCTCTGGCCCATGCATGGGCCCCCCAATAATGGTGGTGCCAGCTTCTTTGGAGGCCCCAGATGCTGCTCATCAAAGAGAGGCATCTCCCCCGAAGGCCTCCCTCCCTTTCTCAGCCCAGCCAGCCTCCTTCCCTAAGGGGGTGGTGGGTGAGACACGAGGAAATAAAGTAGGAACACCTACCACTTCCACAGTGGGGCACGTGTCCTTGGTCCATCCACCCAAGCTCTCTGGCCAATGGCAGAGAGCACGGGGTGGTTTCATGCCCCAACTGGGGCATGATGGGGATTCCTCCTTCGAGATTGAGGAGGACGACCCCATTGAAGGCATCCCTCCCTTTTCTGCAGTGGGACAGAGAAAAGGGAGGAATAAAAATAAGCCACCTAAGTTCACTTGATGGTAAATTTCCTACAATGGAACTGTCAAGGGTTTTCCCACAAGAGGGACGAGATCACACTGATGATCGCAAAGCACAACCCCATCTGCATCTCCCTCCAGGAGATCCTGTGTCAAAGCGAAACCCCCATTTCGTTACGGGGGTACACTGTATATGCAGACACCTGGCAGCAAGGAAGCCACCCTGTGGGAGGGGTGGCTATCTGTATCCGGAATGGGTGCATGCATGTGCCAGTGGCTTTGCAGACGCCGCTGCAGGCAGTGGAGGTCTCATTGCAACTGAATGTGCCTACCACTCTATGTTCCCTTGGCCCTGAGCTCCTCCGCTATTTGCTCTACTTGATTCCCTGCATAGGTCAGGGCACCACACCACACCTTTACTGGTGTTTAAGGTGCGATGGGGTTCGACCACAATGGGGATGTCACCGAGCTTCTGCAGTTTCAGTAATGCTTCTATCTGGTGAGGGGCAGATGCCTCCAACAACAAGGTGCCATTGCGCAGTTTCTGGACCGAAGTCACATCACCACAATGCCCTTGATGGCTTTAGCGATAAGGAAGGGCGGTGCCTTCCCCAAGGCTACACCATCCTCCCCGGATACTGAAAGAAACTGGGGAGGGTAGGAAGAAGGTGTGGATGTTAGTTTGACTGCACCTAAAAGCTTAGATGCAGGAACATGCTTTGCATCGGCAGTGGAGCCCTGCACCTTAAGACTAAGAGGTCGTTGCCTCTTGTTAAGGGCAGGTGCCAATGCATTAGATGCCACAGGTGCGTTCCCTGATCCAGTTGGGTGGCTGGGGGAACGCGGCCTCTTAGTTGGAGCAGTGTTTGTCTCCATTAACTCAATGGCAGCTGGCCCACTCAGTTGGGTGGGACCGAGCCCGCCAACTTCTGGCTCAACCCATCACTAAAGAAAAAGAGGGAGGGGTGATGAGGCCCCCAGCCTCGGTTTTGTTCTTGCCATAATTTTAAATAATTATGTATTCACTGCCCGCAGGTCTTACCCACCACGGAGCCCTACACGGGGACGCCCATTCGGAGAGGATGCTGCAAGGGTGGCATAATCCCCAAGTACCGGACCATTGGCATCGGGGTTGACTGCCGGTCCACTCATAGCAACCCTAGGAGGCATAAGAACTTACGCGCCCCTGGCCGATTGACCAACACCGGGTATCCGCCTTGGATGCCCGTTTTCCCTGGAAGCCGGGGCCAAAGCGATGTTTTGGAAACTAGGTCGCAAGCCTAATCCTCGATGGCTGTCCGCCAAGCCCCGAATGTGGGGTGGCCCAGAGACATCGCAGGACATGCGCCTCCTCAATCACCAGGATCTGCTTTTCCCAGGGGTGCGGGTCTCCACGCACGGAAAACACGTGGGTAGGCGGTTATTTACAGTCACCTCAGTGAGGAGCCTACATCGACCGAGAACAAGTCAGTCATCCAGTAAAGGACAAAATATGGACACCAACAACCATGATGTTCAGAATAACCATCATGTCCAGAACACGTCATAGGCAAGGACGGCAGTCCTTAAATTCAAATCGTTCTTAAACTATATAAAAATGATTAATTGGCCACGTTTCTAACTCACAAATGCCCATTCCCAGGCTTTCTGAGTAAATGTAGTTAACTCTTCCCCATACACCATAACGAACCCATGAAGGCCCCAATTGAAACTCCTCCAACCATAGCTATAGGTATGAGTGCTTCAACGATGGCGCGAATCATGCCAACGTGTGCACCACCACCTCCAAGAACCAAGCCAATTGATGCACCAGTTAAAAATCTGGCTAACCGACTGAAATCCGAATGAATACACGGTTCACCTTCAAAAACAGCTTTCTATGTTTTCTATTCTGTCAAAATTACCAATAGCGGTTAGGGAATGGTACAGTTCCATTACGAAGTTGGACAGTGGGACGTCATCATTAATAGAAAGCACAGCAACGGTAGAAAAATTAGCTGTACCAGGACGTGAATCCACTTTTTCAGCTACAATTAAACAACAATTGATGTATGAAATGTATTTCTAATATAACAAATCAATAATATTTATCCTTACTTATTCTTCCTTTCTGCCAGCTACCCAATATTCGATGTCCTAGAAGGTGAATTAACCGCGTGACAACCTAAAGTCACACAGGATAGAAGTGAAATATTAATTCAAAATTGACAAATTGTTATAAAACTTACTTACTACTGGATATTTTATTTTTATAGTACTCAGTAATCCTTCAGGCATAATTGCTAGCTCTGTATCCCGAACAGCAATTACAGAAGTAGAACGAGGAGTTTGAGTCAAAAGTTCAACCTAAAATCACAATAATTTTAATAAACTGAAAATTTTACAATCCTCCAAATTAAAAGCGCACTCTTCTTTCCACTCATCAATCAATATACTTATAGACCACATCACTATGGAGTGTAATGGTAACTCACCAGTTGGACAAGTGAATTTTTAGCAAATAATGTAGTCTGACTTACTTATAACTACTTTAGACGCGTTAAATAAGACTTACTACAATATAAGAATTGAAATAATGAAGTGCATATGAAGAAGATATTCTGATGATGTGGGAAGGCTTGAGGAGTCCAAGGAAGATGCACAAAAGGGCCTACAAGACATGAAAGAAGCAATGGAAGAAGGGGGCCTTAAGGTGAACATGAAGAAAACTGAGTACCTAGCTTTCAATTTTAGCGGCCAGGGGCAAGGAGGTGAAATTCGCTGTGGGGGAGAGGAGATTCCAGTGGTGCAAGAGTTTCGCTATCTGGGATCAGTTTTCCAGGGCAATGGGGAAATAGATTCTGATGTGACCCGTAGGATTAATGCAGGGTGGCTGAAATGGAGACAGGCAAGTGGGGTCCTGTGTGATCGTCGGATCCCAATAAAGTTGAAGGGCAAGGTTTACAAAACCGTTGTCAGGACTGCTATGCTGTATGGGTCAGAGTGCTGGGCAGTTAGGAAGGACCATGAAAGGCAAATGCAAGTGGCCGAGATGCGAATGCTGCGCTACATGTGTGGGGTGTCTAGATCCGACCGAGTCAGAAATGATTACGTTAGAGGTAGCTTGGGGGTGGGGGACATTGAGGAAAAGATGAGAGAGAATCGGTTGAGGTGGTATGGGCATGTGATGAGGAGGGGAGAGGAGGAGCTAATTAGGTCCATTGTAGGACTGCGGGTGGTTGGGGGCACCAGAGGTAGAGGGAGACCAAAGCGAACGTGGGAGCAGGTGGTGCTGGCGGACATGGAGGTGTGCGGGGTGGAGAGGGACCTGGTGGACAACAGGCGGGAGTGGAGGATTAGAACCCGCAGACCCGACCCTGCCTCAGGCGGGAGAAGGGTGAGATGATGATGATGATATGAAGAAGATATTCTATGAATGGAATGATGGACGGAAAATAAAAACATAGCCTAAGTAAAGTACTCACAATTCCCACAAGATCACCTTTACCATACTTTCCAACAAGTTCTTTTTTACCATTTTCCAACGTGATGACTGACCGAAGACGCCCACTCAAGACAATGTACATGCTATTTGATGGTTCGTCTTGCCTTTGTAAATAGTTTGCATTATTAAAGTTGGATATCGCAGCAAACCTAATTCATCCTATTACCTGTAGAGAGCTTTTCCAGATTCTATGTACTTCCAATCTAAAGCAAAATCTATTTGCCGTACAAACTGCGACAATCTACCAACTATTAGGTTTGCAGCATACAAAACGATCCTTGGTTTCTCTCTCATGATACTACAATAAAAAATTCTACAATTTATGAGACATTCAGTTGTGCATATTTGTCAAATGTTTTATGTGGTAGGCTACTAGTAACTAGAGTAACGTACGCATAACTAGCACGAACTGTGAAGAAGGACGGTTCTTCGGATATTACTGCCAATCCGCCCGCAATTTCTCCAGGATAAGACATATATAAAGTAGCATCTTGATTCTTGTCAATAAACTTTTGCGAGATCCCTCATCGACGCCCGGTGGGACATCCCTCGTCGACGCCCGGTGGGACATCCC
>JAAFCE010009109.1:25819507-25841267 GCA_013389805.1 Trigoniulus corallinus
CGGTGGGAGATACCGCGACGACCGCCGGTGGGAGATACCGCGACGACGGCCGGTGGGAGATCCCTCGGCGACGGAAGCCTCTCGACACCTTGTAACTGAGTGTATTTTCCTATGTTGCCGCAGGATGGAAGCACTAGCAAAATTTTAAAATGTGATATTTCGAAGTTGGTGTTATGATTTGTTTTTGGTGTTATATTCTTTAGAGAGGTTTGCGTTGTAATAGATTGCCCAAGCTAAAAAAACATGTGACAGCAAATATTTTAGTTACTAATGAATTTACAAGATCGGTAATTACAGTCGCGAAGAAATGGATTTTGTCTATGACTTTCTAGGTCTTACGGAAGCTAGCAAATATAACCAGGTACTGCATACAGTATGATACATCCATACTTATCTAACCATCACTGCATTTTGTTAATGGTATATAAAAACTACAAAATTATCGGCCAAATTATCCTTGTCTTCTATGGTTATTAGTGTAGTAATCAGTCACCATGTGTAAGATAGTGAGAATGTCATTACTGTTACCCAAGTATAGTCTATAATTTAACATTTTCTTTCTAGGCCGTTGTAGCTGGCGTTTGCACAGTCTTGTTGCTGTCATTTTTTGTTATGCTTAAATTCTACTGCAATATTAAAGGAAAAGGTATGTTTTTATATTCAGTTTAGCATTAACATCTTGTAGTCGTTTCGTGTGACATTTTTATTCTAAAGTTGCGGAAGTTAAAGAGTTAGTTGGAGTGGGAACTGGAAAACCGCGATTTCGTAAGAGAGATAAAGTTTTGTTCTATGGCCGTAAAATGTTGCGAAAGGTATTTATCAACATAAATGACGTCTTACTGTCGTCGAATATTACACATGTATGCCTTCTGTTGTAGGTGAAGTCTTTTTCTGGGCAAGGTAAATCTGCAGGTGATCGTCAAAAGCTAATAAAGCGCCAGATGGTGATCAGATTTGCTAAAAAGTAAAATCTTAATGCGTTACAGTTGGCCTTGCACTATATTACCATTTTACAAAATCACTTCTTTTAGATTATTACGTCTGCGAAAAGAAAATCAACCTCTTCAGCTACAAGTTAAAGAACCTCCCGATGCGTATCTGGAACCTGATGTTTCTGAAACTGCAGAACAGATTTTGCCACCAGAAGTTCTGTATATGCTTAAGAGTATAAGGTATTCTTAAACTGTTCATCTTTCGTAGATTGTCATACTGACTGACACCTACTAGGATGCACGTTAATAAACCAATGTTAAAACACCTCATTATGTTTTTCTTTTTAGAATATTTGGTCACTTTGATAAACCTATGTTTCTTGAACTATGCAAGCATCTGGAATCTCGATTCATCTTTGCTGGGCATTATTTATTTCGAATTGGTGATATAGATGATAGTATTTATGTTGTACAAAGTGGAAGCTTAAATATTTTTTTGGTTGAGCAAGATGGAACAGAGTTGTCGATCAAGACAGTTACACAAGGCGAGAGTGTTGCTAGTTTTCTGAGCTTTGTTGATGTCCTAGCGGTAAGAATTTCAATTTCATTTGACATTTGGAAAAGCCATGTGTGTGATGCAAAGTTTCTATCACTATTTATAGGGAAAGCCATCGTACTTTAAAACTGTGTGTGCACGTGCTGAATCTGATACAATTATATTAAGGCTGCCGCTTAATTCATTTATCGATTTATTTAAACGTTATCCAGAATATCTCGTGCGTGTGATTCAAATAATTATGGTGCGACTTCATAGAGTTAGTTTCACAACTCTCTATCAATATCTAGGTCTAACTAATCAGTTGATTAATCCTGTAAGTTGGAGAAATTAATATTTTTTATTTCTACACATCAGCTTATAAGCATTTTTGACTATTTAGAATCCAATGCTTCGACGTGGTTATCAATCATCTATAGTCTCTCCAAAATTAAGTCCATCTCGTACTAAAGATAGACGTTCCACTAGTCATCCTCACATCTCCACTAGTTATGATGAGAAATTTTTATTTCCTCATGGTAGAATATGTTAACTTTTATTAGTATTAGTTTGCTCCTTATTGACAATGAAGTTATTTGGTTAATATTCGACAGGAGGAGATGATGGTTCTGGCGTGCAAAATGCAGAGATGGCTTCCAGTTTGCCTACAGATTCTGATATTGGAAGTAACCAAACCCAATCTTCTTGTAGTGTGTACAGCAGAGATCGAAATAGCATCCACATGTCGTCCACAAAGCAGGTAATTTCCAATAGATGATTTTTATAGCTATTATAATACTTAAGTAAAATTCACTTTAATTAGTGCGTGTCGTATGAACAAGTATCCAAAAATAGACGATCTCTGATTGAAGAGAATGACCATGATGCTCCTAGTTTGTTGGAAGATCCAGATTATATGACCCTTGCTTTGGAGGGATTTAAAACGAATTTGGGTTTAGAAAGTGAAACTACTTTGATAGGGCGTGTGCAGTTACATGATGTCCTGACAGGTACACTTCTCATTAGACAGGATTCTCTTCAGGTAAAAGTATTTCCAATTATTTCATTTTTTAATGAAGTTAGGTCCAATAATGTGTTTTACATTCCTCTAGGATGCTGCATTAATATACACATTAACAGGATGCCTTGTTGTTTCGCAAAAGTTTATTGACAAGAATCAAGATGCTACTTTATATATGTCTTATCCTGGAGAAATTGTGGGAGGATTGGCAGTAATATCCGGAGAACCGTCCTTCTTCACAGTTCGTGCTAGACAACCTAGTCGTGTGGCCATTATTACCAAGCAGAATTTTTATGCGTACGTTACTCTAGTACCACATAAAACACTTGACAAATATGCACAACTGAATGTCCCATAAAATGTAGAATTTTTTATTGTAGTATCATGAGAGAGAAACCAAGGATCGTTTTGTATGCTGCAAACCTAATAGTTGGTAGATTGTCGCAGTTTGTACGGCAAATAGATTTTGCTTTAGATTGGAAGTACATAGAATCTGGAAAAGCTCTCTACAGGTAATAGGATGAATTAGGTTTGCTGCGATATCAAACTTTAATAATGCAAACTATTTACAAAGGCAAGACGAACCATCAAATAGCATGTACATTGTCTTGAGTGGGCGTCTTCGGTCAGTCATCACGTTGGAAAATGGTAAAAAAGAACTTGTTGGGGAGTATGGTAAAGGTGATCTTGTGGGAATTGTGAGTACTTTACTTAGGCTATGTTTTTGTTTTCCGTCCATCATTCCATTCATAGAATATCTTCTTCATATGCACTTCATTATTTCAATTGATATGTTGTAGTAAGTCTTATTTAACGCGTCTAAAGTAGTTATAAGTAAGTCAGACTACATTATTTGCTAAAAATTCACTTGTCCAACTGCTGAGTTACCATTACACTCCATAGTGATGTGGTCTATAAATATAAGGATTGATGAGTGGAAAGAAGAGTTCGCTTTTAATTTGGGGGATTGTAAAATTTTCAGTTTATTAAAATTATTGTGATTTTAGGTTGAACTTTTGACTCAAACTCCTCGTTCTACTTCTGTAATTGCTGTTCGGGATACAGAGCTAGCAATTATGCCTGAAGGATTACTGAGTACTATAAAAATAAAATATCCAGTAGTAAGTAAGTTTTATAACAATTTGTCAATTTTGAATTAATATTTCACTTCTATCCTGTGTGACTTTAGGTTGTCACGCGGTTAATTCACCTTCTAGGACATCGAATATTGGGTAGCTGGCAGAAAGGAAGAATAAGTAAGGATAAATATTATTGATTTGTTATATTAGAAATACATTTCATACATCAATTGTTGTTTAATTGTAGCTGAAAAAGTGGATTCACGTCCTGGTACAGCTAATTTTTCTACCGTTGCTGTGCTTTCTATTAATGATGACGTCCCACTGTCCAACTTCGTAATGGAACTGTACCATTCCCTTACCGCTATTGGTAATTTTGACAGAATAGAAAACATAGAAAGCTGTCAGCTTTTCCAGTTAACACAGTGCTCGTCTATTTTAGGGCCAACTAAGCGCCTTACTAGTGATTTCATCCGTAAGACACTTGGTCCTACCTCTTTAGATAGAACTCATGAATTTCGTTTGTCCAGTTGGCTAGGACAGCAAGAGGATCATAATCGTATTGTTTTATATCAATGTGATAACGAGCTAACAGCTTGGACCTTGCGCTGTATTCGTCAAGCAGATGTCATTCTCATTGTAGCATTAGCAGAACAAGAACCTACTGTTGGAAAAGTATCTTAAACCATATGAAAATTCATTCTTTTCCTACTAGAAGTTGTTTTATAATTCCAAACTTCGTTAGATTGAAAAACAGTTGGAGACTCTTGCTGTTCGGACGCAAAAGGAATTAGTGCTTCTTCATAAAGAGGATGCTCCACGACCCCAAAATACTGTAGAATGGTTGAACATTCGTTCTTGGTGTTCGTCACATCATCACATTCGGTGTCCGAAAAGGATGTTTGCCAAGAAATCCCCGACTAAAATGGTAACAGTGCAAAGTGAGATCTACTACTTATATTTGAATTCAACAATAGATCAATATTGTAATGTTTCTTTTAGAAAGAGCTGTATGACAAAATTTTTAAAGGTGAACCGTGTATTCATTCGGATTTCAGTCGGTTAGCCAGATTTTTAACTGGTACATCAATTGGTTTGGTTCTTGGAGGTGGTGGTGCCAGGTAAGCTGTTTGATCTCTTAATGAAATTGAATTTCATTTAGCATGCTTTAAATTTAGTATTTGGCTCGCAGAGGATGTGCACACGTTGGCATGATTCGCGCCATCGTTGAAGCAGGCATACCTATAGATATGGTTGGAGGAGTTTCAATTGGGGCCTTCATGGGTTCGTTATGGTGTATGGAGAAGAGTGTAACTACATTTACTCAGAGAGCCCGGGAATGGGCATTTGTGAGTTAGAAACGTAGCCAATTAATCATTTTTATATAGTTTAAGAACGATTTGAATTTCACGTTATGTTATTTACAGAAAATGACTTCTGTTTGGAGACAAATTTTGGATCTTACTTATCCTGTGACTGCAATGTTCACAGGTAGTTTTTAATTTCAAACGTCTAGTTATTCGCTGTAAATTCTTTGAGAATTGTGAAGTTTTTAGACCATAGGTAAAAATTTCGATCATTTTTTTCTCCGATAGGTGCTGCCTTTAATCGTTTAATCAAAGAAGTTTTTCGAGAAACTCAAATTGAAGATCTATGGTTACCATATTTCACACTAACTACGGATATTACAAGCAGTTGTATGCGCACACACACTCATGGTAATGTAATATTTTTGCTCGTATATTTGTAATATTGTGAGCTATGTGTACATTTGAGAAGAATTCAAACTCAACACATTCTCTTCATTTCTCCTCCCAATTAAATAACAGAGATTTTAGCTAATCTTTTACTGGACATTAGTTCTCACGAAACCAATTAATTGTCTCTAAATAGTGTAACTTGCCTTACGGGATAGTTAAACAACTTTTAGATCTCGAGTTGCATCGAAGACATAAATTGCGACCTTTTTTTATAAGTAACGTATATACTAGTCCACATTAAGATTTGCAAACAGAAGTTGATGTAAGGGTAATTCGATCCTTACACTGTGATGACTTACTTTATCTAAAATAGAAGTTAGGGGGACTTGAAAGGTGTTTCTGTCACTTTGATGTACTCCACATAGCATTTTCTCTCAAGTGAAACATACATTGCATTACTTCTATACATACATACGTTAATTTTGGACAGTATTGTTACATTTCATTGCAATATTGTGAAGAAAGTTTCACTCTGTCGAAAGATATTTGGGAACCGTACTTGTGGATTTCAGGTTCTTTATGGCGCTATGTGCGTAGCAGTATGTCATTGTCTGGATACTTGCCACCATTATGCGATCCATCTGATGGTCATTTACTTCTAGATGGTGGCTATGTCAATAACCTCCCAGGTAAACTTTCACTTTAAAAACACTGAGACGCTCTGTCGCTTGCCTTCTGATCCTCCAGGTTCGTTGTGGCGTTATGTGCGAGCTAGCATGTCGATTTGCGGCCTTTTCCCACCTCTTTGTGATCCCGAAGATGGGCATCTACTAGTCGACGGGGCCTATGTCCATAATTTGCCAGGTATTCACTAAAGCAGACTTACAAATTAAAATAGAGCTTCCGTAGCTACATTATGATAGATATTTAAGTTCAATTTCTGTTGCTTCTTAACATGGCGTGTTAACATGTACAATTATGTCTCCGTGTTAGTTCCTAAAATTTAGCATCTTTCTTTCAGCAAGTCTCGGTTTAATGGACTGCTCTACTAGTTATTACTATTTCGAATTAAACAGGCCATTTCATACTGGTCTTAGGTGATCAGTTCATTAAAAATATAACAAATATGGAGTTATTCGGATTTAATAAACATTTGGCAATATAGGATAGCTCCTTCCCCAGTCCATTAAACAAAGACTTAGCGGAACTTACAGCAGATAATTTTGTCATTTCAATGTTATTAACTTTTTTCGCTGTCCTTTCTTTTATATCTGTTGCTTTTGTATGCTGACTGTCATCGTCTTTGGCTTGCATGCGCCAATTGGACCTGGAGGGTCAAGAGGTTTGAAATGGAACTTTTCTGACTATATTATTATTTGTCGTCTTCAGTGCATGCATTGCTTTGACCTGACAACTTGTTTATTGTACATGTTAAGGATTGTAGATTGCAATGAACGCCATTTAAATAACGGATTGATTGAGCTCCTGTATTAGTTAAAGTACTGTTTCGTGGATAGCATTTTTCACTTTGAATGTGCATTTCCGGTTGCATTGTTGGAAAGCACATCGTTATTAGGCTGCTTTTGTTCAGAGCCTGTGTTTCGTTCAGCCCCATAATTGAAAATAACGAAAGTGACTTCTCATTGCTAGCACTAATACATTGTATTACAGTGGAATATTGTTAGTACGTATTCGTAAAACCTTTTTAGACTAGTCCAAATATTGTTGAGACCTTTTTTTAAAGTTTCAAATATGGAAAAGCTAAATTGAAGGATTACTAATGAGATTCCATTGTATTGGATACTGATAAATGCAGTGCATATATATAATGGAAATGTTTTTCATGTATGTATCACAATTATGTTATACTAATTTTAACTCATTAATTAGCTGATGTGATGCGCAATATGGGTGTTCAACAGATCTTGGCTATAGATGTAGGAAGCCAAGATGATACGGACTTAACTAATTATGGAGATGAACTGTCTGGGTGGTGGTTATTGTGGAAGCGTTGGAATCCTTGGACTAAATCTGTCAAAGTAACTGTCCCACCTACGTTTTATTTAATTCTTTGCTTATATTTTATATTACCCTAATTTTACTTAACTTTCACCCATAATACAAATATAATAAATATATAACATTTATTATGCTTCTTGCAGGTCCCCAATCTGCCAGAAATACAGTCAAGACTTGCCTATGTCAGTTGCGTTAGGCAACTGGAAGAAGTAAAAAGGCATGATTATTGTATGTACATCAGACCTCCAATTGATAATTATAAGACATTGCAGTTTGGTAGTTTCGATGAAATTAGGGTATGATGCACTATTTCTCATATGTGTTTGGTTATTAGTTCGTGTAGTAATTGAAACTCCATTTTTGACTTCATAGGATGTAGGATACAATTTCGGAAAGGCACTTTTTGAAAATTTACGGAGGGAAGGAAATCTCCCAGGAAGACCAAAAAAGCAAAAGCGCGAATACACAGATATTCATCACGTAAGATTTCATTCATTAAGTTTCTATGGCGATATTCACCTTGCATTTATTTGGCTATTTAATTACAGCCTAGTTATGTTCATGAAGCAAATTTTACGGACCTAGCCGAAATGGTTTGTCGGTTACAAGAGCCACCAAAACTTCCAATCCTATCAGACTGTTAGTAATCATTTGTGGACTGTTGTCGATAATTAGTAGTCAGAATCAGAATACTTGTAAAATTTCGGTTATTTTTAACTTTTAAAGATTCAGATGAGGATGAAGTAGATGATGATGTTAAGGAGGATGGCTATGTTTCTGAACCATCAAGTTTTTTAAATGCCAGCGATGACAGAGTGAGCGGTATCTGATTGAATATTTTGTCAGTTTTGCATGCTACACATGACAACTTCCCTACTATTATAGGAAATTGAAGCATCACAACCAACTTTACGCAGAAGAAATACTGCAGTTTCATTAACGGAAATTGAATAATTCTGTTGCCAAAGCATCTGTGTTAAACATCAACGAAAAAAAAAGTTTTATCATTTTGTGTTGATGTACAAAAAATAAAAATTGTGTATTGAGCTCTACGATATGAACAGCTTTTCCCAGTACTTGATGTCGATGTCAATACCATTACAATTATCTCCAATGTATATAAGTAAATGGACCCGCCTCGGTGCGCACATGACGTGTGCACACATCGAACTCTAGGTTGGATACTGGACCTAGGTGGGTTGGCGTCTTTTGGGCGAGTGAGAGGCAACTTCTTTCGGATGAGAAGTAAAACCGAGGTCCGGTGTAGTGTACAATGTCCTTTGCACGTGAAAGAACCCTCTCCACTATGCAACGGGTAGATGAGGCATAATTTCCAGATGTAGGAGCTCGGTGAAGTGCACCCACGATAAATAAGCATAGGGGTTGCAGCTTAGGCCGCCTGTGAAAAAACTGACCAATAGATCACCCTTGTATCCAGTCTGAGGTACAAGATAGGTACCCGACCCTGCTATAGGCTAGAAAAGGGTAAGGAGTGGCTTTTTTGTTGTAAAAGTAAATGGATATCACTAACCGGAATTGAGTGGCTAAAGTAAGTGATGTTCGCTAGGAAATGAAAGTATGCAACAAGCAGACGATAGGTGGGAAAACTGGTAAAATAGGGCGCTCTCTCGTTTACCTTATTTTATATTATTTCCATGTGCGCACACATGTAGTATAAACAAAATCCATAACTGCACTGTGATGTGTGACACTTTTGAGTTGCAATATGAATATATTACCGAAGAATTTTAAAGAATTCAGAGAGAAAGATTATTGGGACTCATTTTTTACTAAAAGAAAAAATGGAGCGTTTGAGTGGTACGTTTTGGTTATTCAATAATAATATATTATTTAATGTATACCATCGTATTTAACTTCATGAAAGTTAAGCAATAAATTATCTATGATGTCATTTTGTATGGAAAACAGGGGTAGGTAGTGCCAACGAAATGACAGTTGATTCATGGTGATATACTATGGGTTTACAAAGAAAGAAATGGTTAATGGAATGAATACAGTATTTGAAGGTAGTAAAATGTTGGGGAAGGGGGACAGTGATGTGAGTATAAAATAAGGTTTTTATTTTGTTGAACTCCGCTATTTTATATCTACAGACCTACTGCCCTGCGATAGACGGGCCTTACATAGTTCAGTCTGGCATCAGTTCCATCCAGATTGACAGTATTTATTTGATTATTCGAATAAATATCAATCCATTACGTCAATCCGTCAATATGGTCATTACACTTTCAATCTTTTATCAATCTGGATCACAAAATTGGATTGAACTGATGCCAGATTGAACGTGTAAGGTCCGTCATAAGGTAATGTTTAGTAGCTACTTCCAATTCCACGATGTAGATAATTTGTAGGGATTTAAAGAATCTGTTGTCCTGACTGTAAATGAAAAATAAAATGCATTTATATTATTTAATGTCTGTTGATAATTTTAGGTATGGGACTTATGTGGAGTTATGTTCCATTTTGCACAAGTATATAAAGCAAAAGGACAACATTCTTGTAGTTGGCTGTGGAAATTCAGAGTTAAGTGCAAATTTATACGATGTTGGTATACATAATATCACCAATGTCGATATAAGTGATATTGTAATCAAGCAGATGACTGAGAAACACAAAGCCAAACTAGGCATGAGATGGTTAAAAATGGATATTGGACAGGTTATTATTTTCTTTTGAAATATTGAAGTTTATGTCGCTCTTTTTCAAATCAATATCATGGCTATACTTTTCATCTAATAGATGGAGTTCGAAAATGACCATTTTAGTGTAGTACTCGACAAAGGGACCCTTGATGCTATATTGACGGATACTAGTGACGTTGTGCTGAAGCAAGTTGATCGGATATTTTCTGAGATTGAGAGGGTCGTGAAATTTGGTGGGAGGTTTATTTGCATTTCCCTTCTACAAGAACACATTTTAAATACCTTGCTTCAGTGGTTCTCGAACAGGTTAATCATATGATTCACATTTCTTAAACAACATTAGCACGTTACCTTTTACAATTGTGGTGTTTCTTAGGGGATGGATGATTCGAATTTGCAAGCGATTGGATGAAGATGACTCGACTGAAGGCAATTCAAGACAGGAAAGAATACATTTTCCAGTTTTTGTTGTTGTGTGCACAAAATTGCGACAAATCCCTGGAGCGAAGGAAGTAAGTAGATGATTAATTAACAATAGTCATCAAACTATTAACCATCGTGGCGCGGTTGGAATTTTAGTGTTGTTGTAGCCTGGGTCGGGTTTAAGCTGATATCTAGAAATAACCAACTTGGGGAAGTCGACGCATAATCGTCATACCCTTATCCCGCCTCTGGCATGGTCAGGTCTGCGGGTTGTAGCCCTCCACTCCCGCTTATCTCCCACCATGTCCCCGTCAACCCCCACATACTACCATAACCTTTCAGACAACCTGCTCCCACGTCTGCTTTGGTCTCCCCCTGCCCCTGCTACGTTGGTCACACCAGTTCTCGTCTGATCACTGAAGTTAAGCAGCGCAACCCCAGTTAGTACTGACATGGGTGGCCGCTTGGGAAAATTGGGTACTGTTAATACCCAAAAATCGTCGCATTAGTGTAGTGTCTGTGCAGTCTCTGCATAAGAACTACACTGTGGATGGGGCTCTAATGACCTTGTAGTTGAAGGGCCCTAAAACACCAACAAAACAAAAAAATCCAACCACCTGCATTCCTGTAATGGACCTAACGAGCTTCCCCCCTCCCCTTTTCGCATTACGTGTCCATACCACCTCAATCTACTCTCCCTCATTTTTTCCGCGATGTCTCCTACCCCCAAGCTACCTAACTCTTGTCAGCTCTGGACACTCCGCTCATGTACCGCAGTATTCACATCTCGGCTACTTGCATTCTACTGACGTGGCTCATCCTCACTGCCCAACACTGATCCATATAGCAAAGCTGGCCTAACTACTGCCCGTTAAACTTCCCGTCGAAACATAATAGGTTGTTTAAATCATCTTGGAATAGGTGGTGGTAACGAGGATGAGGTGTTGGTGGCATATGATGTAGTGAATAACGTCTTTCAATATAATTTCAGATACTTGAAGGAGCGTTTTATAATGAGACACCAAAAAGAATGAGTATACTGGAGCTAAAGCAAGCCATTCATGCTTTGCAGCAATATAGTTTTTTGAGATATCAAATCTCAAGCAGGTAACGCCACATTTCAGTACGTACCTACAGTAGTTGCTGTATAGACACAGCAGGAATAATGAAATTTATTACAGAAACGTGATTAATGAAGATATATCATTTGAGTTGTTTGTGGAGAAGAGTGTTTTTCCAAGGTATACATTGTACATTGTGGATAGACTCGTGAAGTCGACAAACAAATTTGCCATCTTTATTGTTCCTCAAGGGAGGGAAACGGAATGGTTATTTGGCAGCCTTCCTGGACGTCAGCAGTTAGCTGAAAATGCTGGCTTTGAAAGGCTTATTGTGATTCACCTGAATAGAAATCATCATTATGAAAACTTAGACATGATTAAAATGGAATTATCTGGAAAAGTCATGGAGCTTGCACCCTGTAATTTAAGAATGGACACAAAGGTAAGGCAGACTACGTTTATATGAATATGTAATCCTTTGTGACGGATACTTTGCTAGTGAGATTTTTTTCATGCTAGACCCATATGCCTAGATCTCCACCTGCACCTTAGCAACACCTTTGCCTTTCGCACCCATTCTAGCCGCTCCACCTCCAATACCCACCACCCCAGGACCTTTTCCAATGTGGGGGGTTCACCAACTCCTCCTGCAGTGGTCCAACGTTGGACATACCAATATCACATGTCTGACATCCTCCACTTGATCTCCACACAATCCACAGCCCCCCTCTCCACCTGTCACCTTTGCCATCCTCTGTTTCGTCTCCAGTGACCCAGCTCTTGCCTGAAACAGAAGTGAGCTCTCCCACGTATTGTCATAAATTACCTACCTCTCTCCTATTACAACCATTTTCTAAATGTTGCTTTTCCGTTTAAAGCCTTTATTTTATTTCAGGTCCCTTTTCTGTCAGTGGGTAATAATCTTGGGGAACGAACAGTGCTGCAAAAGGGCACGAGTACTGTTAGTGGTGAATTTATTGTTGAAGACGTAGAGGTAGAACCTGGACAGATTTTTCGAAGACTAGTGTTTTCAAGCAGTCCAAATGTAATACAGTCTGAAGCACGCCTTGTTTATGAAAAATCAAATGATTCGAAATCCAAAAAGCAAAGGAAAATGAAGAAAGATAAGAAGCTGATCATAGATAAGACCTATCTTGCCTGTCAACACCACGTTTTTATGATTGCCGGGCAGGCGTTAATTCAGCAATTTTCTATTGGTAATATTAATGATAGTTCATTAATTAGCTTCATAATTTCTTAGTAGTTGTGAAATTAATATAGTTAAATGTTTGTAGAACAGGAATGCAGATGTCTTATTCTTGGCCTTGGTGGTGGTGGTTTGCCTTCCTTTTTGCATTACACGTTCCCTAAAATGTTTATAGATGTAGTAGAATTGGATCCTTGCATTGTTGAAGTAGCCAAAGAGTATTATGGATTAGCTACTGATAATCGCATGAAAGTCATTATAGCTGATGGCTTGGAGTACATTGGTCAACTTCAAAGTAAGAAGAAAGCAGGATAATTATTATTCATGAAAAAGATACCAAAAATTCTTAGTAAACTACTGTTTTTTCTTGCAGCTCAGATCTATGATATAATAATGGTGGATGTTGATAATAAAGATGCGAGTATAGGAATGAGTTGCCCTCCCACTTCATTTGTAGAACCTCAGACCCTTGATTCATTCAGAAGGATTTTAAAGGAGCAAGGTAGAAGAAGAGTACACTTCAATTATTTGCTGTTAGTGTTGTTAAATTTGACATTTTATCTTTTTTATTTTAGGAGTTTTTGTTTTGAATTTGGTCTGTCGAGACTCAAGCTTGTATAGTGAAATTATGGAAAGAATTAGTAAAATTTTTCCACGGGTTTATGCTTTGAAAATCAAGGATGAAGTTAATGAAATAATTTATGGAGTCAACCGTGCTGTTACCGAGGAAGATTTATCTGTTACTAAGGCAAGATGTAATGATTTGAATGAGATAGTGAATGCAAAGACTGGAACTGAGGATTTTATTTCTATTAATGATATGATCAACATGTTGCGTTTATCTTAGCAAAAAAGTAAAGAAGTGCTTTCATTAATTATAGGAAAGTTGATAATTATTTATTGGTGAAGTAATGACGAAGTATAACAAAATCGTACTCATACAATTGAATGATTTAGTTTGGCTTTGAAGTTCGATGATTAATAAATGATGATGTTAAATAGGCTACAGTTTGGTCAACAGGCAAACTTAGAATAGTTAATTCAATAGAGACGCACTCATGATTGTGTGAGATACGATTCTTCAGCAATTTGAACATCATTTATCTCTAACCCTCGGAGAGTGGGGAATTGTGTTGGACACACCAGTTCTCGTCTGATCACTGAAGTTAAGCAGCGCAACCCCAGCTAGTACTGACATGGGTGGCCGCTTGAGAAAGCTGGGTACTGCTAATACCGAAAAATCGTCGCATTAGTGTAGTGTCTGTGCAGTCTCTGCATAAGAACTATGCTGTGGATCTCTAATGACCCTCTAATGACGGGGCTCTAATGACCTTGTAGTTGAAGGGCCCTAAAACACCAACAAACAAACAATCTAACCCTAAGAAAAAAAGAAACCATAAAAGGCAATTTAATAATCAACAGCAACTTTCCTACTCATCAAGGCATAAATTAATGTAAATTTAAATACATTGTGGTTTATTGACTGGATTCACCAGACTCAACAAACCAATTTCAGGCCTACAACAAACCGGTGGTACCAAGCGTTAAAAGGTGGATAAAAAGAGTAATAAAGACCCATCAAGGGAAAGCTAAAGTTACTGTAGGTAGAAAGATAATGAGGGAGAAGAAAGTACTGTGAGCGAAATATTGGACGATAATTTTACATGGCTGGTCAACGATCGAATTCCACAACCCTTTTAGCTGTCTTATGCAATGAGACTATTCGACTCAGAACCCACACGGGGCGGCAATAACATACAGTATATAGTAAATGCAATCAATACTGATGGAATGTATGGTCTCTTTACAACGTGGCTGGCTTGAAGAGGCGCAGAGTAGCTTATACGCCTATCTCACAATGAGTACTATGCTATATAGTCAATCAAGTTTTCGATTTCCAATTGTCCAGTGAAGTATATTTCTTTGTCGGCGTTGTAGCTGCACTGCGTCGGCTCGGTACCTTCTTCATTCGAGCGAAAAACAACCCGTTTATTTACAGGGTGTCTCGTAGAAGCACTGAGCACCAATAGAACGTCCATAACGTTTAAGAACTCCGACAACGGAACCATTTGTATGACGCTCCTGTTCTTTCTGCAATTCTCATAATTATTTTTAGAATCATCGTTCTGCGGAGAGAATTCTATCCAAGTTTAAAAACATTATATGGTACAGAAAAACACGAGCAATTTAATTGTTAATTATCTACCATAAAATAATTATATTTCATTCCATATGTAAGTATATGTTATCATCAGGTTCGATTCTACATTAATGCGTTATAAAAGTTAATTTTTTATTTCCCCAATGAAGTTAACTCTCCCTTTCCTGTTGACAACACATTAGTGTAATAATAATAATAATAATACAGTACAGTATATACATATACAATTAAGTTATTTCATTCTGGATAACGATCCACATCCATAACAGAAAACAAGTCAATACTTAAAAACAAAAGAATTAAAAATTTTTTTAAGGGAAACCGTTCACTAAGCAAGACATACAGTAGTTTCTTCAGGTAGCCTACATTTCTATTATTAACGCCTTAAAGTTCAATGAAATAGGATGTCTTCGGTTTAGAGTTATTTTATATTAAGTAGAAGTGGTAACCGACAGTCTTAATGCATACATTTCCATTGCCTTGCACCATTTCTCAATATTATTATGCACTCAACATTTTATTATTGTGCAATATGGAATCTTGCAACGTTGAACAATGTGGCGTCGAATATTATTTGCAGCATTAACTGATGGATATATTTCCATGGCTTTATAGTGTTGACCAAAACGTTGTAGGGCCGAACCAGTCTTTAGCTTCGAACATCAACATCTTCTGTTCTTCATAACTCCAGTCCTGGGTTGCTTCTTGGTCCCACCTGTCCGTCTGTCTGTTTTAAAATTTATTTATATATGTTTGCAATAGGAACCCGACCCGGGGTATTTGTGGGTCCTAGAATTTCCTATTATCCATTGTTTCCTTGAATCACCTTTGTAGTGACTCCCTATCAGGTTGTTAGAAATTCTACTAATTTACATTTTTAATACAATATTATCGGAAACATAAGATAATAGTTTTTAAAAGAATGGGTAATGTTAGAAGTTGTTTATCTTGCATTGTGGTCATAACACTTGCAACAATATCTGTAAGGTTAGATTTTAATGTATTCTCTTCTTTTAATTATTCAGTTGTTAAAAATTTTAATAAAATAGATATACCAGAGAGATAGGGAGTGGGAAATTACTTCCTAACATAAGCCAACAAACGAGGCATTGTCGCTTGAATGAATTTTGGCTTGTTGGTGTTTTAGGGCCCTTCAACTACAAGGTCACTAGAGCCCCGTCCACTGCGTAGTTCTAATGCAGAGCTGCAAAGACACTATGCCAATATGTCAATTTTTGGGTATTAGCAGTACCCAGTTTTCCCTAGTAGCTACCCATACAGTACTAACTGAGGTTGCGTTGCTTAACTTCAATAATCATACGAGAAGTGGTGTATTCAACGCAATATGCCGCTCGCTTGAATGAATTGCAGTGTTTTTTGGCAAAAGTATCAATTCAAAAGAATGACATTGTTTACAAGGCCACGGTGCTCGTCGATGGAACACTAATTGAAACTTACTTTAAAAGCCTACATACGAGATGTGGTAAAAGGGATATTCATCCTAATAAATTCTATAAGTCCTTGAATAAGACATTGAAAGATTCATTGTCGATAATGGAACTAGTACTTACAGTACTATCAACTCGTTTCTCGCTTAGGGCGTGCGCAGGACTGGGTACCCATCAGTTACAAATATCCAGAAAACAGCTGGTTATGTGAGAAAAGCAGAAATTCAGTAGACATTTCTATATTATCTCTTGTGATGGCAACGCAAAATGGAATATCTTTTATAGAACTCATTGTGTTTAAGTTATGCCACTGAAACCCTAATTTTTTTATTATCACGAATATCATGCCTCAGTTTACAATTTCTTAAAGAAAGTAAAAAAAATATCGATTCTTCCATCGCATATTTAGATTACTAATGTGTGACAAATATTGGGCATCATGTTCTACCGTGTGACTATGGAAGTCTAGGAAAGCATGATGTAGTCTTACTATATTTGTCAGCACCATCTGTTTCCAAAAGGGGTGTGGAAACAGTGGACCACTAAGGCCATTCCTCAAATTCGCTGGACCTTTAAGGAACGTTTGGAGGGAAAAAGATTCCATGGTCTAGTCGTTCCCCAATTCTTTATTATAAAATAACTTATAATTAGACAATTTCCTTCGGGCGAGAGAGAGAGAGGTCCCGTGTACGCCTTCCGCCAGATAGCAAGCGTGTACGACGGGATTTGCGCGTCGACCCCCCCTTAGGGCATCATCCTTCATCCAAGATTTTGGAGCGGCTTATTGCAGTGGACACCCCAATTCAGTAACGCAACCCCACCTAGTACTAACATGGGTGGCCGCTTGGGAAAATCGTCGCATTAGCGTAGTGTCTGTGCAGTCTCCGTATTAGAACTACGCAGTCGACGGGGCTCTATTGACCTTGTAGTTGAAGGGCCCTAAAACAACGGCAATATACCGTACTTTCCTGTAAGCGTTTACTAATTTTGATTTGTTGGTGTTGTAGGGCCCATCAACTACAAGGTCATTAGAGCCTCGTCCACTGCGTAGTTCCAATGCAGAGACTGCACAGACACTACGCTAATGCGACGATTTTTGGGTGTTATCGGTACCCAGTTTTCCAAAGCGGCCACCTTCTATGTTAGTACAGTAGTAGCTTTCGATGATCAGACGAGATCTTGTGTGCCCAACGCAATAAGCCGCTCCCTTACTAATTTTGAAATGGATGATTCCAGAGCCGGCAACGAGACGAACTATAGGGCCGTAGGGGGAAGGTATCGTATAGGACAGTTAACCTTCAAAGTGACATCGCGCAGGAAAGACAAAATGTAATGAACTCCACGACTGAGTGGTTTCCATCGAAAATGATTGCTCTAACTTCGATCACTTCCACGAAATGCGTTATTTTCGTTCTGCAGATATCTATAGATGCTTTGGTGTTCAAATATATACGTACGTAGGAATCCATTCACCTCTCAAAAGTCGCTGTCTAAAGCATTTGGCAGGGCCGGTCCTATAGGTTCGGCAGCCAGCGTGCAATTATGTGGAGGTTGCCCCCCCTCGTAATATTTTCACTTATTTTTTTAAACGTGTACAGGTTAACCGTGATTCGTTTTGTTTGAGTAAAGAAATCGTTATTTTGTTTTGAATTTCTTGTTTGCCAACACATGGCAAGAATTACCTTTCTTTTCTGAAGCATTAAAAGTTTTGTGATTCAAAGTACACTTTGAACCAATGGGCACCCCCAGCCCTGCATTTAAGAGGGGAGCGGCTCAAGAAAACTTGGAGCCGGTAATACCCCAAAATCGTCGCGTTGGTATAGTGTGTGTGCAGTTCCTGCATTCCAACTGCACAGTGGACGGAGCTCTAATGACCATGCAGTTAAAGGGCCCTTAAACACAAACAAAGGAACATCCGTTAATAATAATAATAAACCTTTCCATAATTCCTCTTTTACACTACGAATTTTGTTAAGGTGGCTTTAATTTCTGTCAGCGACTGCTCTTGCACTTAAGCCTCCCCGGACAAAAAGACAAATTACCGCCCTGGACAAAAGGACAAATTGCCATCACCCACCTCGGTGGCTCGGGATGTAGCGTACTCGACTACTCCGTTAGTGGTTCAAGGTTCTTTACTAGATCGAGGTGGGTTGGCTTCTTTCGGACGAGCAAAAGAGAGGCTCCGAGTGCACCTTTCGTCGCATAAGAAGTAAAACCGTGATCACGTGTGGTGCGAGATGTCATTTGCACGTTAAAGAACCCTCTCTATTATGCAACGGATAGATGAGGGCAAAATTCCCAGGTATAGGACCTCGGTGAAGTGTTTCAAAGAAAGGTGGACCGACGCGACGATAAATAAGCATAGGGGGTTTGAACTTTGGTCGACAATTGGCTGCGTCAAAATACCGTTCAAGAGATCACCCAAATGTCCATCCGGAGAGGGGGGGGTGGGACAAAGATGGGTACCTGCTTCTACCATAGGGGGGAAAGGGTTAGTAGTTGCTTTGTTGGGTGCATAGGGTCAATTGTGATCTGTCAGCCACCGTTGAGGTGTTAGAGAGTAGGAGGTAGGAGAGAGAGAGAAGGAGAGGGAGGGAGAGGAGAGAGAAGGAGAGGGAGGGAGAGGAGAGAGAGAAGGAGAGGGAGGGAGAGGAGAGAGAAGGAGAGGGGGAGGGAGAGAAGGAGAGAGAGTGAGGGAGAGAAGAAGAGACAGATGGAGGGAGGGAGAGAGAGGAGAGAGGGAGGGAGAGGAGAGAGAGAGAGAAGGAGAGGGGGAGGGAGAGAAGGACAGAGAGAGGGAGGGAGAGAAGAAGAGACAGATGGAGGGAGAGAAGGAGAGAGAGAGAAATGATGATTGAAATGTGAGAGGTTAATCTAACATCCACTCCCACCGAACGGGGTTAGAGTTGTAATTTGATTTTTTTAACTCTTTTTCTTATTGTATTTACAGTACATGCATTGGCTGCCTACTGTCATCACCATCATCAAGTCATGCGCAGAAACTGGAACCAAAAGTACGGCAAGGAGGAAGAGAGGATAGATGAAGAGAGCTGGATGGATGTCCCGTTGCTAGATTTTCATTGGGACAATCGCGCGATCTGTTAACTTGTATAAGAAACTGTCAAGTGCTTGTGTAAGTGTGGAGCTGTCATAGGTTGTCACCGTTGGTGGCAGTTGCTTCGGTTTTTCTTTTTGCTTCTGGTATCCGTTTTGTGTGTGTCTCTGCGTACGTTGTTTGTACGCACCTAACTGGTGTTGCCGCCGTCTGCTGGTTGCACGGCAGCAGTCTTGTTGCTACCCCTACGAGTGCCATTGCCCTGATATTTATATACTGCATGTCATCAAAGAACTACAACGTACGAGTATATATTTACTCGCAATTTTATACATGCGCGATTTTTTTTTCTTTTTTGCTTTTCCCTTCACTTCCTAATCTCCTTCTCTATCTCGCAACCTTACCGTCATCGTACGAGTGTATCAATTGATTGTTGTAAGAAAATGGATTTACGTCTACCGCAGTGTCTCCATGCTTTCGTGTCGTTTTGAGTGGACTTTATATAGAATGAGGCGAAATTCGAGCGAAATCAGATGAAAGAAGAATTTTGGTGCCGGATTTTGCTCTTGACTAGGTGAGCTCGTTTATTTCTTGTATTACTAGGTGTAAATTTTTACTGTTTAGCTATTATTTACGCTATTGATTGATGCTGGCTGGTTTCCAAACGTTTAGAAACTTGACGACCTAAAGAAATTACTTTCACTGATTTGATTTCTGTTGCGAGATGCCATCGACTTTTTGAATAGGAAGCATTGTGCCGGAAGTGCTTTTTGGAGTGCACGGTTTACTGTTAGGTGCCTACGGTTAGTGTGTGTTGACGAAAATAGCCGTCGTCAGCGTCGGCGTCTAGCTCTCAGAGCCTTACTAATAATTATACGTCTTCGTACAGATATGCAGCATCCCTGGGTACTATCATATTTAAGCAGTTTTTATGCATTTTTTTTTTCGTACACAATCACTGTACTAGGCCTATTTCTAAATTTGTAATACTGAAGTGTGAATCGGCTCAGACTGTAATAGTTCCCATTTCACATGTGATTTCATTATCGTTATCATAACTTGCGTTTTGCGCTAATGTTTTGTATTAATCCAACGTAGTATTTGCAAAACATTGACGTTTTGTTTTTAAAAATGTGGGTAGCCATTTATACGAAAGGCTTAATGAAAGATGGAACGTTTGCGTTAGTACCGCCACCTGGGTCGAATCTGCCTTAACTGTGTTCTAAAAAATTGCGGTCGTGTAAACGACAAACATTCAATGTCAGTTCTTGGATAATTCTTCTATAGAATCTAACTTTCCTCGTAAAAACCAATAATGAGTTGGTTTTTGTAAGGTGTAATTCCGTTTTTATTTTCAAAATTAGAGTTTGCAGGAATTGGATGGCGAAAGGCGTAAAGGGAAGTCGAAACGAGCATGGCAGCAGGTTGTACTTATATGTCATGGTTTGTTTGTTTGTTCGTTGGTGTTTTAGGGCCCTTCATCTACAAGGTCATTAGAGCCCCGTCCACTGCGTAGTTCTTATGCAGAAACTGCACCGACACTGCACTAATGCGACGATTTTTGGGTATTAGCAGTACGCAGTTTTCCCAAGCGGCCACCCATGTCAGTACTAGTTGGGGTTGCGTTGTTTAACTTCAGCGATCAGACGAGAACTGGTGTGTCCAGCGCAATAAGCCCCTCCCGGAGTAGATGGAGACCTGGTTGGAAATAACTTGGAATTAGGGGCCAGAATTACAGACCTGACACCCCCCCCCGTAAGCAGTATGTCGGTGATAATTAGCGTGCATGAATTGAAAGAATGACGACATCTTGAATCATGCGTAGGCTGAAGAAATGAAAATTTTCAAGACGAGTCATTAAAAAACGTAATTACAGTAGTGTCGATAATCCAAGTTGGATGGGACTGGGATCCCCTCGGGTTACCAAGAAACTCGGACTATTGGAATGAAATCTTGAAATGCAATTCTTATCCCACCTATAGCAGGGAAAGGGCTGGCCGGAAAGGGGTGCGAACGGTTGGAGCGCCCAAGGCCCTGCGCCGCCGACTGAAGAAATTACTGCACCGGACCGCAGGAGACTGGAAAACGGATTAGAAAAAATGGTAAACAAATGCTTTTCGAAATTGCCGGAACTCCATGGCCTGCACTCTCAGGCTGGCACCCTATGGTCCGTAATCTAACGCTGGAACTCTATGGCCTGCACTCTTGACACCGGCGCAGTAACGGAGGCTTTCAATGGCTGGCACTCCTAGGGCTGTACTTTATGGCTGGCACCCTATGGACGTCAGTCTAAGGCCGACTCTCTAACGACGGTACTCTATGGCGGACAGTCTGCTTGGTCCCGCAACTCAATTTTGTACCGGGCCCCGGAGGAGTTCAGGAGAATGTTTACGACGCCTCGGTGGAGAGGAGGTAGTGTGCTGGACTACTTTAGGACGAGGTGGAGCCCCCCCCCC
>JAAFCE010009109.1:25846338-25866768 GCA_013389805.1 Trigoniulus corallinus
AACAAACAAATGCAGTCCTGAAATGGACCTAACGAGCTCCTCCTCTCCTCTTCTCATTACGTGTCCAAACCATCTCAATCTACTCTCCCTCATTTTTCCGCGATGTCCGTCATCCCCAGGCTACATCTAATATACTCATTCCTTCAAATATACTGTGTATTATACTTCATTATTTATCATCGCTTGTATTATTGGTATAATTGGTTGTTTTTTGGTTTGTTGGTGTTTTAAGGCCCTTCAACTACAAGGTCATTAGAGCCCCGTCTACTGCATAGTTGTAGTGCAGAGACTGCACAGATACTACACTAATGCGACGATTGTTGGGTATTAGCGGTATCGAGTTTTCTCAAGCGACCACCCATGTTACTACTTGCTGGGGTTGCGTTGCTTCACTTCAATGATCTGACGAGAACTGTTGTGTCCAACGCAATAAGCCGCTCGATAGAACAATCTATACTGCATACATCCCGCCTCGGTGGTGCAGTGGGTAGCGTGCTTGGTAACTGCGACAGTGGTTCTAGGTTCGATACTGGACCGAGGTGGGTTGGCTTCTTTCGGGCGAGAGAGAGGCCCCGAGTGCGGCCTCCCTTCGAATGAGGAGTAAATCCAAGGTCCCGTGTGGTGTACGATTGCATTCGCACGTATAAAAACCCTCTCTACTATGCGGGTGTAGGAGCTCGCACCTCACTCCCTCGTGGCTTCAGTAGAGGTGGAGTGCCCCAACGACTAGTAGACAGATGATAAATAAGCTTAGGGGGTTGCAGCTTTGGTCAGCGACTGAGTGCAGAAAAACATTGTCCAGTATATCACTTTTGTGTCCATTTAGAGGGACAACATGGGTACCCGGCCGTAGGGGGGAAAAGGTTAGGAGTTGCTTTGATTTTTTTTTATATAATCCCTTGTATTTTAAATAGCACAATCTATACCAGGGGTGGCGAACCTTTTTTGAAAATGGGTTACAATAACACGAAAAAATAAACGAAAAGTTTTCCGCGGTTCAGGTGCACTACCGGTATTTAATTTCATGCACTACCTCCCACCAGGTCCCCGTCCACCCCACACACTACCATATCCTTCCAGACAACCTGCTCCCACGTCTGCTTCGGTTTCCCCCTGCCCTGGGTGCACCTAAGGAGCTCCGCCTCCCCTCTTCTTATTACGTGTCCATACCACCTCAACCTACTCTCCTTCATTTTTCTGCGATGTCCCCCATGACGATAAACTACAGTAGATATGATCACGCTCGGGTCACTTAAAATTGCACGGTAGGTCACAGGTTCGCCGCCACTGATCTATACCGTACTGTAGTGGTCTCAGATTGATTTTATTGGCGGACGATATTGACAATAGTGAAACTTTTTGAAGGCCGCATGCACTATGACCTACGCGATGTGTAAACTACCTGCATGTATGTAAGTACTCAGCCTATGTACAGTTTTGAAATGTATGAAATACATACAGTAACTTTTTATTTAGGATGTAATACACATTTAATGGGCAATACGTTTACCTATACTCCGTATCGTAGCTGTATCAGATCTTACATATTACATAAATGGATAACAACTATTGCTAAAAGCGATTTTTACCGTCGTTTTTTGTAATGTACCTATAATTCTCAAAATTCTCCGCGGGCCGCAAATTTGAGATGGCTGCTGTACTGCGTTTCCGTTGTTTTTATGGATTTTATATGAACATTAGTTTCTGTGGTTATCTCAGTTCTGCATTAATATTTTTATCTCTACGTCTGCCGTTCATTTCTTTGATGATGGCTATTGTCAATTTGTTTTTCGCTATAGTCTTGTCTCCATTTTCATTTTCAGACGCCATCATTCATAGAATTAAATACGAAAAAAAAGCGGAAAGAACGTCCAAGGATTACGGGGGCGCATTTTTGGAGCGCTCGCGAAGCGCTAACTTCTTTGTGGACGATTGCTCAATGATGCCTTTTGGTGATAACGTTGATATCCCATTTTCGTGTAACACTTTGAATCCAATTTAAATGGTTATACAATACTTATATAAACTCAAGCAGCAATTGTATGCCTTAATTTTTTTTGCCGGGATTCCAAGTGTAATAGCTGACAAACTGAATTATTTAAACTTAACTTGGTTTTAGAAATAGTTTTTATTTTTAGGTATCACAATATTAGAGCCCATTATGCTGTTATATTTATGTCGTTATCTGTAAATAAATAGCTTTCACTCAGATATAAATTTGTCCATTTTATATCTTTTCAGGTGGTGTGTGTATTCAAGATAAAACTAGTGATTCGCCATGCCTCAATGTCATCAATTTCCATGACTATGTTGAACACCCGTGAACACAAAGTCACTTTCATGTCTGTTCCTAATATAAGTGTCAAGACTGTCCCTACTTTGTGTGTCCTTTTTCATCGATCCAGATATTATTCACACCGCCCTGGAGTCCTGCTACCACGTATCGCTTCCTCGTCGTTATTTCCTCGAGTCATACGCCGTTTTGATATCCGTTTGGAAGTGTGCCGCAGTTACGGTAGTTCTGGAATTGGCCTGCACCGCCACAAATTTGCTATCCGAGGTGGACAGTGCGATGACCCTTATCGACGACGACGTTTTTGCCCTACATGATTTTCTTTAACGAAAAGGATATGATAATATTGGGCGATGGTGGTTCCGAGACAATCATCCAAGCCGCGGTGATCTTGTTAATTGGAATAGCCATCATTGTATCCAACATTCTGGTAATTGCTGCCTTGTTGACGTCAACGGAGCACAGAGATGCTATGAACTACTATTTATTGTCTTTGGCCGTGGCTGATCTGCTGTGCGGTGTCCTGGTGGTGCCTCTGTCAGTCTACGCGGCCATTGTTCAGGATTGGGTTTATGGTGGTTTGTTGTGCCTGCTGACGGGTTACCTCGAAGTGACTTTGTGGACGGTCACTCTGTACACGTTCATGTGGATCAGCGTGGATCGCTATCTTGCAATTCGCAAACCCCTTCGTTACGAGACTCTCCAGACTCGTACGAGGTGCCAATGTTGGATGGTGTTCTCTTGGATCACAGCGGCTTTGTTATGTTGTCCTCCCCTCCTTGGCTATTCTGAAACTAAATTCTACAGGGAATCCTACATCTGTATCTTGGACTGGAGCATCATGGTTCCTTACAGCATCACTCTGACTGCCCTAGTTCTAGGTCCCAGTCTGATCACTATCTGCTACACTTACTCGTACGTTTTCTCCAATCTGCGACGCATGCAACGAACTCTGGCCCTGCCAGACAAAGATCATTCAACGGCCCTCAGTGAGAACTATAATAACCCCTACCATTTGATGTCCTTCACTCTGATTTGCCTCTTTTGGATTTCCTGGTTGCCTTTCATTAGTCTGCAGCTGTATGAACTGTTTATCGAGAAGGTGAATGCTCCATTCGTCCACTTCAGTATGACCTGGTTGGGGATTTTGAACAGTTTCTGGAAAACTCTAGTTTACATTTCAATGAGTCCGCATTTCCGGTATTCACTCAGAATTTTGTGCGCCACACTTTTTTGTCGATGGAAAGGTCAAGAGCGCACGTGTATCAGCTAATTGTGTAATAGAGCGGGTTGAGAAAGAAATGGGCTGTCCTGGGACAATCCAACTAGGAGAGAGCAAGAACCAGGAGGGAATAGTGTTATTGCGTACTTATTTACATACGAAACTGCGGTGTTATTACAATCCAAATTGCATTACTACCAACAATTTTTTTTATATCATCACCGTCATTTCTTATATAACCCCTTCGAACCTTTAATAATGGTGTTAATATTCAGTGATCCTCCCTTAGTTCTTAATGGTGACTGTAGTTAGAAGACGTCACGCATAAGGTGGGGGTGATGATTTTGGCTAGTGAAGGCAATTCAAACGTTCAAAAATATATACTGTACATGCATACAAACGCACACAGGGGGTCAACAACTGTTTTTTTGCTTATGGGCCACAAGAAAGGTCTGTGAGGCAATGGCGGACCACATTCATCAAATGGCCTATTAGAATTCCGGCTAAATACCAGGATTACTTTGGCTAGCGGGCGGTTGGGATGCTGACGACCCCTCGACCCATTCTAGTCTAAATATTCTTGAACCATGGTGTTTATAACCAATTTCCATAACCCTGGCGTCTTTTGGCCTTTTCTCTGGAGTTCATAATCTCAAGTCGACTATCAGATTAAGATCAAAGCGAGAATTTTGCCTAAAATGAGTTGACTTACAGGTTATTCTTTCGGTACTTCTCGTTTATGATTTGACCCCTCTCCATTACCGTTGACCCTATTGCACTCGTCACCCAATCAATTCTCAAGTGGCGTTTACCCCCCCCCCTTCTCTTCTGTTAAAAGAAGTTGAACGCAGCAGTAACAGGCGTAGTTTGCCATTGTGAGGTAGGTCCCGCCTGGAAGCAGGTGTTGGTCAGTGTTAGGCTATGTGCCTTTGCTGCTGCCTATACTCATGGTTCCATAGCCCCACCTCCCATGCAGCCTTTCAGACCTCCAACTAACTATACTTTACTAACCTTAGAAATGACTCTTTCCAGAATTTCATCCTGGTAATAAAAGGTGGGCATGAGAGCCTCAGCATATTGAAAGCACTGATGGCATTATCATACCCTTACTCCGCCTGTGGCAGGGTCGGGTCATTGAAAGCACTGATTTCTAAAGTAGAAAATGGGGATAGGTCCCTGTTGGGATATTGCGTCATCAGGTTTGTTTTCTCTCTTACGTCATGAATTCTAGCTGCGAAGCGCTAATGAGTGAACGCTGAACGCTACGGAGCGAGAACTTGGAACACCTTGCCCATGCCTCTGTTAGACCGCCATTTGTTTCTTCTTCGAAACAAAGATTTTGAGATTTACCCAAGTAGGGAAGGATGTGACGTCATTACCGAAAAAAAGCATGATTCAGTAACCCTAACTAAAATTTTATGACATATTGACATAACGAAAGAAACAGATTTTATGAAGTGATACTCGTTGAATGACACATGCCACTCTGCAATGAATGAATGAAAGATACTGTATGTTAGTGGTACAGTAGTTGCTATGTAAGTGAACATGGCGCTAGACGGGAGATGTCAATGAGGATATAAAGAACCCATACAAAAAAGAAGTAAGTCGTTGTTTTCAACTAGTTTTATTTATTGGAGTTCCTATGGATATATGTAGAATATTTATAAATAATTGATCAATAAGCCTCCACTCCTTAACCTTTTCTTTTGATTCGTTTAACAGCAGAAAAAAAGTAACAGTGAACGGAAGGAAACCGGAAAGACTAAAAAATTCCAAATGGTTATCGTTCTCCTTTCTTTTATGTAAATCTTAAAAATGAACAATAATTTATCAGATTCGAGGATAGACATTCGTCGAAAGCTACTGTTTATCGTACATCCCTGATTGTTTTATCTTTAGTGTAAATACATCCTGCACATAGTGATTATAGTACAATAACCATAGAGTCTGTGATCTGCATCAATAAAATAATCATGATATAATACGAAGTAAAAGAGGTGCGTGTTTGAGAGAGAAAATGATATCATGAATAATTTTGTAATTGATGTGTTGCTAACTGCAGTAATAATTGGCCTACCCAGTGTTACATAATGCGGTTTCTAGAGGACCTTTATTTTCTTTGACCTGAATCTTCATCTTTTCTTCCTATAATAGGATCAGTAAGCGGAGTCCTGGTTTGATTAGTTTATGGGTTGGGGTGTAAGCCAGGCAGCCATAACAGGTCAACCCCTTAGGAGGCTGCCCGTGGGAGATGAGGAGGTAGGTGAAAGGACGAGGGCTAATTTGCAGCACCCAACGTTCTTTACCAACCACCCAAGTTGGTATTGACGTGGGTGTGCGCTGCTTAACTTCAGTGATCTAACGGGAACTGGTGTGTCCAACGCAACTTGGCTGAAATATAATGTCAAAATCGCCATTTGGTGGTGTTTTAACCGCATTCTTTTAGCTAACCAGTTCAACACTTTGGTCATTCAGATTAGTCATGTCCAGTTCTATGGTACGTGTGTTTCTCTATTTGTAGTGGCCACGTACCTATTACGTCAGTCATCTGGCATATAATTACAATATTATCTAAAAGGTCGATGAGTTGTTTATATGAAGATCCTCGATTTCGTGGATGGCGCACACACTGTTTCTTCAGATGTGAGAATATAACTAGTCAATATTATGTTCAGTTTAATGGCATCCATTATTTAAAAGTCCTATTTTGAAGATTTGTGCAGAGCAGCCTGCATCAGCAGGGCCCGTATTCACAATAGAGACTAAAGTCTATAGACTGGTCTACAATCGTATTCACCAAATAGACTAAAGTCTATAGAGTGGTCTAAAAAGCTCGATTTTAGCCCAAAAATTTAGCCTACTCCTCGACTGGGCTAAATAGCATTTTAGTCATTATTCTCTGTGTTGTGCAGAGAAAATGGACACAGGGGTGATATTTTAGAGTGTTTTTCCTCAGCCTTTTGCTGACCAAAGCTGCAACCGCTATGTTTATTTATCGTCGGTCTACTGTCGGTTGGGGCACACCACCTTGCTCCTACAGAGAAAAGAACTCCCAACTCCTTTCTTGCCTATGGCAGGGTCTGGTAACCATTTGTCCCTCTGAATGATATATTGCACCACAGCCGGCTGCCGACCAAACCTGCAATTCCTACACTTATATATCATTGGTCTACTGTTCATTTAGAAATTCTACTGACGTCGGGGGGGGGGGGGCTTCTACACCTGGAAATTTTGCCTCATCTATTAGTTGTATAGTAGAGGGGGTTGTACACCATACGGGACCTCAGTTTTACTTCTCATTCAAAGGAAGGCGTACTTGAGGCATCTCTCTCACTCCAAAGAAGCCAGCCCACCTCGGTCCAGTATTGAACCTAGAAACACTGACACATAGAGAGGTTTATAAACGGCATGCGAGAAACGAGACAATGTGTGTACTGCTATATGTTTGTACGCTGCAAATTCGTTGTTTAGACCGGTCTTCATTTAGACCATGAAAAAAATTGTTTTGTGAATGCGGACTTAAGACCAGTCTAAATGAAGACCAGCCTAAAGTCTATAGACCAGTAGATAGCCAGTTTTGCGTCTATAGACGTTAGTCTCTATTGTGAATATGGGCCCAGATGTCGAAGGACAATTAGTTTCGGACATATTAAGAATCTTAAACATTAAACCAAATATTTTGAAATATACTGATCATTTTGCAAAGTTGATATACGAGGGAATATTACTCTAAAAATGAGAAATTTTGTGGTAGTTGAGAAAATGTCAGTTGGGCCGGACGTGAATGGTATTATTTATCTGAGTTTTTCCATCAGAATAGGTTGATTTATAATTTGTTAATTTCAATGGGAGGACATTAGTAATTATATATAAATAAATTGGGTGAATACATCATGATTACTTAAGACTATGGCTAAAAAAAAAATATCACTTTTGGCATTTGGTTGCGGTAGGGGTATGTATATGAGTTTTTAAGCGTATGCAGCACACGTCAAATTAAATTTTATCAAGTAAAGAAGTATATAAGTAGGTACAAAATCTGTACTTAGTATTTTTTTAGTCATATTATAAATAACGAAGCTTTAAGAGCTTTTGGCCCATTGTGCTAAATAGATAACGAAGTGGTTGTGTTGATGGTTTTAGAAATTCTTTGTAATGGGCTTCCATGTATACATAATTTTAGCACGTTACCCTGTGTAGTACCAAGGTAAATATCATTCAAAGTATGAAACAATCAACGTGAAGGAGATATTAAATAGCAAAATTTAACGATATATCCAGAAATAGACGCATAAATGTCATCATCCCGTCGTCACGTCATGTACTGCATCATCCATTATGTATGAGGCTAGGGCCGTGGGCGATATAGCCTAAACAGTGCCGTCTTAACATATGGGCCCGCTGAGCACTTGACCGGAGGCCTCATGTTGATCAGTGTATGTCACGTGACCATTGCCATATTCCTGTGAGTGGCTGTCGTAAGGGCCTCAGCACACTGCTTTGTCCAGGGGCCCATAATGCTGTTAAGACAGCACTGAGCCTAAGACGGCCATGCGCTTGCATGTGTGGTTGGCCATTAGACCTACTTATAAGCAACTAGAACCAAATGATAGATGCTTTCAGCTGAGACGGCGTTGTAACAATCGTCACTGTACGCTTCTAACAGTATTTTCATATTCGCTAAACTTGTGGTCAGTACCTTTAATAAATCTGCAACAATTTTGCTCATCCCTCCTTCCTGGGAGAAAAATTTAAGCATCGACAATTGTAATGCATACAATACATACTGTATATACACGTCTACTTGCAAGGCGAAATCAATATACTGCATCTCTGGTATTCAGTAATAATGTCATAATGGCGACAATTATTTGAGTTCTTCTTATACTGTGGTCCTAAAGTGAAATCTTGTACTCGAATAGAACAGTATGGGTTTGGTCCACTTGGGTATATGTAGCTTTCGAAATGTTGTGCTGTATACAAAAAAAGACCCATATAAGGTCTATATTTATCAATATGTAATCTAGAGTAGAATACAAAATTGAGAATGAAAAATTGTGTTATCGGGCACCGAATGGCCACAAGATATCCATTTATTGGGTTTCATAAAGAGTTCTTGAAACATTATGTAAGTAAAATTTTGTGTACTAAATTTGAACACTATAAACATCAAGTCTTCTTACAGCGTCACACAATCATTGCAGAACTGAGAATCTTTCAAAGGTATTACCCAATAATGATGAACTCTGTTTCTAGTATTATGTATAGTTTTACCAAAAGATACAAAAGATGTCGATAGGCGTTATTTACATACTGTAGGTGAATCAAACTGAAAATCTTTCTTACACTTGTTCATATTAAGGTGTAGCTCAATGAATGTTAGACTATGTTGTCTGGAGTGTATAGTTATTAATCCATTTTTTTTTTAAAAAAAGGAGTGTTTGAAGTTATTAAATATTTGAAGCAAATAAGATCAGATATAGAATTGATATTTTTTGTAACGTTTTAAACTGCAAGCTCAGGTATAGTGCATGTTACTACGTTTTTCATGTTCAGTACTTAAAAAAAGGGATTTACTTTTCTCATTTATTCGTTTAATATTTGATTAAACGGATGTCTATTCTGTAGACTCGGAAGTAGAGAGGTTCTTGAGCATGCGCACTGCCCTTTCCCGGATTCCATGGAGTCAGTCATGTTGCGCAGTGGAATTTTCTCCAAAATTTCAAAACATAATATGACTTCCTTCAGGGAAACTCAATATTAATAAGACAGCTGAAAACTTATAAGTTCTGCTCAGTGATTAGTCAATCTAAATAGAATGAAATTTAGATGAATGTACTAATGGGAAAATGGTACATGTTTAATATTCATATGATGTTACAATTCATTGTGTATAATTAAAAACTGAACTTGTGGATGGTATTCCCGTTGTCGTATGATAGAAATTAGAGTAATTTAAAATTCTCCCCAATTGAAGTAAATATAAGGGGTTTAGGTGGAATGTCTAGTTTCAAATTCGAGATGGATGTTACGGGCACCTGTGATAGGATTATTTACTGCTGTCGCAATTTTAAAAGAAAAAGGTATTCTCCCCTCCAACAACAGTTAGTGTATCACGTAGGCCTACTGAAACTGAACATATGCCAGTAACGTTTTTTTGTATACCTATCTTGTGTTATTTATATTTTGTGATAAGTTATAGACAGGTAATTTTTTTAATCGGATTGTTAGAAAGTTGGTGGTAACAGAGGCGCTATGAACTTCATTCAATTAAATTCCATTTTGGATTTCAGATTTATGAATTGTAAAATATATCGATGAAACGAATAAATATATTGCGCATAAATTTGTTAACCAGCTAGACTGAATTATAGCACCATAATAACTGTACTATATGTGATATACGGTAAATAAGTATTTTTTTGTTTTGTTTTGTAGTTTATATACGCATGTTCCCATGTGATAATCGTTGTACTTAATCAGCTCAAAATCTGATTATTAGCAGAAAGCTCATTCGTTGCACACTTCGCGTCTTCCATTCGTTTTGCCTGCACTTCATAGGTACTCGTGACCATGACTACATCAAGGGTCATTGATGTTTTTTTTAAACGGCAAGGACGTCATTTCTACATTGTACAGGTTAAAAAGTTAACGCTTAAAACGACGTCAAATAAATACAAATGACAAGACGTTTAAGTTGCAGACATCATACGCATAGTGTGTGATTGCTTCAAGATTTCTGTAGTAACCACAGGCTCTTTTATTTTCGTCTATAAAAGTGGTGGTGGATTACAGGCATATTTGAATATACTTACATATGAATAATAAATGTGATTTGTGAGGACAATAAGTTTAGTGTTGCAAATCAGATATTTCATAGAATCCGGGACCACTCCTAGTTAACTCAGGATGAATAATTTTTTTCCATTAAATTTAAAAAAAAATGTTCTTGTTCAATTTGTTTTTTCTGGTTGGTTTTTCTACAAGTATTCTTCATCTTGGTAACTACTGTTTTAAAGTACGTAACGTAGTTTTTACTGGGATGTAATTAACCAGTGGCGTTTTGTTTTGTCCGATTAGCGCCAATCCAGGGTCGAATAACGAATTTGATGCGGATGATAATATAATTAGATGGTTATTATAATAAGTATATTTTAAAGAATTTGTATAAAGATAGCGTTGAATGTGTGTGTAAAGTTGATATTCTGATTGTCTTTGATGTGCCTGAGCTTTTAATTGCTTTTCAATACAGACAATGATGTGATTTCGTATATTTGAATACACAGTAAGTAGTAGTAGGCCTACATGGTTTTTACTTCACCGTTGTTTTATTTTCTTGTGTAGCAATGATTAATCAAAAGCTACTGTTGTTATGTATGACCATTTTTATGATGTCAGTTCCCCCTTTTTATGATACTTGATACGTGTTTCCATAGGAGTCCTTATATTCAATTTTGCAGTTTTGTGATGACTGATTGCGTAATACACGGATTCAAACTGAAATTTGCAATAATGTGACACTTGTAGGAGTGGAAAAAAATAAAATTGTTTGATTGTTGTGTCATGTTATGTCTTTACTCCGTCTTTCTAACTTTTCCATTGTTGTCTCTCACTTTCTACATTTCTGTTTCCTTCCGAAATGCCGGATTCATGTGTCCTACTCAACTCTGTCATAGACAGTAATAGGGTTAGGTAAAGATGGAGGGTTAGGGAGAGCTCACCTCTGTTTCGGTCAAGAGCTGGGTCACTGGAGACAAAACAGACGATGGCAAAGATCACAGGTGGAGAGGAGGGCGGTGGATTATTTGGGGATCAAGTGGAGGATGTCAGACATGTGATACTGGTATGTGCAACGTTGGACCACTGCAGGAGGGGTTGGGGAACCCCCACATTGGAAGAGGTTCTGGGGGAGCGGCTGGAATGGGTGCAAAAGACAAAGGTGTTGCTAGAGTGCTGGTGGAGATTTAGGCATATGGGTCTAGCATGAAAAAAATCTCGCTAGCAAGGTATCCATCACAAAGGATTACATATTCATATTCATAAAGATGATGGGGTTTTTTTTTCATTTAACGGTAGTAAAAAAGGAGTAGATTGAGGTGGTATAGACTCGTAATGAGAAGGGAGAGGAGGAGCTCGTTAGGTCCATTACAGGAATGCAAGTGGCTGGGAGCACCCGGGGCAGGGAAAGACCAAAGCAGATGTGGGAGCAGGTTGTCCGTAAGGATATGGTAGTGTGGAGTGGTCGGTCACCTGGTGGGAGATAGGCAGGAGTGGAGGGCTAGCTAGACCCGACCCGCAACAGGTGGGATAAGGGTATGATGATGGTAGTGAAAAAGGTTGTATTTAGGGCTGGCTACCTTTCCTTCTTCAAAAATGTCAGCCATCTTTAGATGATAATGTTTGAAGTGCCCTATAGTGAACACGCACGCGCATCAAGTTGAAGACATTTTATTAGCGCCGTTGCTAAGGCAACAAACGCGATTCTATTTTATTGAAGTGGATGATTCAGATAATGTTGCCTTGTGTTGGGTACTTGTAAGCGAAAGCAAACTGCATATCTGCTTCGCATGTATTCTATGTATTGATTTTTTTTATCATCATAAATTAATTTCAAGTAGATAGATGAACATATTTAATCGATGGCGGTCACCATTATAATTTCCAAGTATTTAAAATAGTCTAATTTCATTCTAGAATGCTATCATAGAGAAATTAATCACCCTTTCCTAGCAATATCAATTAATCAACCTTTGACAAAATGGCGATTTTCCAATTTGAGAAACCTTGCTTCTTCGAATAATAGCCCCCAATATTGTTGAATGCGTGTCTAATTTCTCATGTGCCCTAGTAAATGTGAACTATCCTGTGTAGTAGTGTTTTATACTCCTTCCGCCTATTCATAGTGAAGATTTCGTACCACTACTCGTGATATAGAACATATTTTAAATACAAATGTCTGCTTTGACAGTAAGTCTTTGTTTCCCCACATTTCACACACAGAGAGACTATTAATTTTATCCATAGATATACACTTAAGAGGATGCTTGCTTTTTACACCAAACACTTAATCGATTTTTGTGATAATTTATAACACTGAAATAATTATAAGTGGCCCGCATTACAAATAGTGTAGTTGGGTGCAACGCAGTATTAAATTCCTACTTTATAAAGTATTCATTTACAAAATTAGCTATGGCTATATCGACGTTAAGCTCAATCTACTATGTTATTCCGCTTTAATATCAGTGCATAACATGAGAAAAATGAACAAAATAAATTAATTACTTGAAGGACAAACAGATGTGTCGACAGTTAACCTCTGAGAACAACACATTTTATATATTGCCAAGTACATAACTTCAAATCAAAAAATTCACATTTTAGGAAATGACACCTTCGTGTGCGCTATAAATCTGAATAATATTACCCAATTTTTGTAATAATTGGCCTCTTTAGGCGGTGAGTGCATGCAATGATGCACCATGACTCCAGTAGAGGCTGTTGAGGGGTGTGATGAGGTCATCAGCCGTGGGTTGAATTCAAAATCAATTACAGACGCTTTAAAGCGACCTTATTATTGTTTAACATTCCCGTTTATTTAGGGACATTCGCAGGATATACTGTATTCAACTCTTCACCCATCTCTCACCCAGCCAAGGGGTTTGTACATTTAATTAATGCTGGCTTTATACCCCAGCCAAAGCTTACCTATAGATATCATCGGAAGAGGGTTGCTCCAAATGACAAATCCAGCAGCTCGGATAGGGGGTTTGAGACTCAGAAAGTGATTAGTATCATGACTGTTCACTTTCCATTCATAATATGGCAATTATCGCCATGGAGGAGCTTGAGCCCCTCAAGTCTCTCCCATGGATCCGCCACTGGCTGCTCCCGTAGGCTTTGCCTCATTCAAAGGGTTATCCTACACGCAGATGACATCGGATGCATTACGGGTTCACTTCCCCAGCCGATGGTCAGAAACAGGAACCAATCCATCTACCAGTTAAATTGGCGAAAGGAAGGGAAGCCAAAATATGATTATAGTTAGTAGTCTTTAGATTATCTGAAGTAGATGAACCAGATCTCTATGGTAAGCCCTATTTAATCACAGGCTTGGATTTGTGTTTCAACTAAAATGGTCATGAGAGCCCCATCCACTGCGTAGTTCTAATGCAGAGACTGCACAGACACTACGCTGTTACGGCTTTTTTTGTTGTTGTTTGTTGGAGTTTAGGGTCCCGTCAACTACGAGGTCATTAGAGACCCGTCCACTGTATAGTTCTAATGCATATATTGCACAGATACTACACTAATGCGACGATTATTGGGTATTAGCAGTACCCAGCTTTCCCGAGCGACCACCCATGTCAGTACTAACTGGGCTTGCGTTGCTTAACTTCAGTGATCAGACGAGAACTGGTGTGTCCAACGCAACTCGCCGCTCCCGCTGTTACGGCGATCTGGGTTTTAGCAGTACACGTCTCAGAATTTTAACTACCTTTGTTATCTTCAAGAAAAAGAACAGAAAAGTCAGTGCTTGGAGCCACCCGATAAACAATTATTTGGAGTAAATCAAATGCGTCCGTGCAAGGCAACGATACCTTGGATCGGAAGAATTAACACTGAAGTTACATTAAAGTAAGTTTATTTCAATAGCACAATAAATCAAGTGAATATTTGTATAAATAAAAAATATCTATGGACAATAAGCAATATTTCTTTAATAATGTGACAGTGCAGGCGACCGCGCCCACCGGCAGTGCCGTCTTAATGCATGGGCCCGCAGGACGTTTTGCTCGAGGGTCCCATGCTAGTCTGTGTTTGTGAAGTTACTTGCAATAAATAAATACTACTACACAGTAAGTATATTTGACTTTTAAATCAATTCTATGTAATAAACCATCATCATCATACCCTTATCCCGCCTGTGGCAGGGTCGGGTCTACGGGTCCACTGAACATGCTCTGACAGGGGGACGCCCCAGCCAGGCATCTGGAACTTGTAGGACTATTGGCTAGGTTGTCTGTGGGGGGATTACCCCACTACCCTACGAATTGAGACAATGCTAAAACAAAAATACTGTAATAATAATTTGGCAAGCGACTTTCTGTTGATGCCTTTTGAATGCAGTGATCGGAACGGACAATGGTCATTATCATCGTTGTTTTTTTTTCTGATTTATGATCGCACAATTCTATGTAATCGACCATTTACAATTTCTGCGAGTGGTTGTCATAGGGGCCCCAGCACACTTGTTTGTTCAAGGGCCCATAATGATGTTATGACGGCGCACTGACCGTGGTAAATGGATTTATAAATAGTGTAGATTTCAAAGATTTTCTTCAGTTTTGGGGGATTTGGGCTTTGACTCAGCAGCATCCTTGTAGTGTTTCAAAAGCTGCATGACTTTAATTTGAAAATCTAATTTATCTGAAGTATTTAGTTCCATGACTCTTGGTAATATAGACAAAAGAAACAGTTTATCAGGATTGTTTTCAACAACAGTGTCATCACTGTGTTTTTTCTCTAAAATATCAAACAATGTCCTTTCAAGAGACTTTCCATGAAATTTGTCATGTGCTTCCTCTAGTTTACGTTTTCTAGATGGTCCAGGCCTCTGTATTAATGCTGTACTGCTAATGGGACGGTGATAGATTTCTTTTTCGTTCTCTTCGCTTGCTGAATGATCTGTTTCAACCTTACTTCCAAAAGACCTGATGGTAATAATAAATATCATACTAATAATATATTTTGCAACCCTTCATAAATATCATAATCATCATAACTTGGAATATATACATACTGCCTAAATTGTAAGGTTGGAATAAGGAAACTCATTTGCCTTTGATATACATATGGCTTTGAATTAACAGGACTTCCAAGTTTTCTGTCTTGGCATTTTAAAGACCTTAGAAATGCATCTCTTAAAGATCTCCATCGCTTTTGAATTTCTTTTCCTGAAAGCATATCACGTCATATTCACATAATAAGAATACATTCAATTTTCAAACAACGTAATTTATTAATAAGATTTAATTTTATTACGTATTGATCGACACGAAAGAGTCAAGAAAGTAAGAGTGTAGGTGCATAAATGGTAAGGCTATATGCTGTGTGACAAGGGCTGATAGTTAGAAATGAGAGTATTATGAACAAATTAGGCGTGGAAGATCTTATTGTAGAAAAGATACATGACAGATTAGACTGAGATGGTTTGGGCATTTCATCAAAAGAACTGGTTAGATCCGTCACAGGAAAGGAGGTCTTGGGTAGAAATCGACCTAAGGAAATGAAGAAGCAGATTACACGATAGAAGAAAAGTTGTGTGAGATGGACAGGGCCCTGAAGAAGCCCCTCTCATTACACAAGTCCCTACGACCCATCCTAGGAGGTTTTTCTTTTTTCGATATGTCTTCTTCTTGACCGGGCAGGTCGGGTAACAAGTCCCAGGACAGGATTTTTTTTAAGTAGAAACAGAATACTGGAAAGAATTAAGCTGAATCAAAAAAAAAGACGAAGACTGGTATAAAGGGCCAACTCTTGGACACGGTGGTTGAAATTAAGTGGCTGACTGCTACTGCGATATTATTTGTGTTATACGACCTGCAGGGAAACAATGGGCTTGTAGGTTACTCCGGCACCTACTAGGAGGTCAACATGCTCAGTCTCTGAACCATGATTTCTCATGTTTTGTTTGTTTTGCTGGTGTTTGGTAATCAGAAAGAGTCAATTGTGTCCAACGCAATTGATTGATGCCGATTTAATCCCCAGTACCGGCGGCCATCAGGGGTGAGCGAGCAGGCCTCGGGCCATCGCTATCATGAGTCCACAATGTCACGGGGGTGCAGACGTCGGCTCCCGTGGCATGCCCCCTGTGGAGTGTCTTCTGTGGAGTAGGCTGGCATGCCCCCCACAGACAACCCCTCCAATATTCCTGCGGGTTCCAGACGCCTGGCTGGGGCGCCCCAGTCAGAGCAGTGTCATCAAGAATAGGGGCTAATGCCTTGGCCAAACACCAGAAGTATGAGGCCCTCTATGATCAGTTCGAGACAAAGGAAGGGGAGAGAGAAGTTTTTAAACTGGCCAAGGCTAGAGATAGGGCAACTACAGATATACCCCGAGGCATAACAGTGCAGGATAGCAAAGGTAGGGTCCTGTTTCCTCCGTCTGAGGTAAAGTCGATGTGGGAAGAGTGTTTCCACAGCCTCTTAAATGCTGCAAGGGGAGAGGATATCACTGACACCATCCTACTACTTCTGGGGTAGTGGACAGGGTAACGGAGGAGGAAGTAGTCAAGGCCCTTAAGAAGATGAAAGGTCGAAAAGCGGTAGGCCCAGACAGAGTTCCCACTGAAGTGTGGCTAGGGAAACTTTTCAACAGCATAGCTAGCGGAGATAGAATGCCTTCTACATGGCGTGAGAGTTGGATAGTACCAAATCAGTTTGGGTTCATGAAAAGTAGGTCGGTCCACAATGGAATCAATCTTTATTCTGAGGCAGATGATAGAAAAGTATAGGGCAGCAAAGAAAGATCTCCATGCCATCTTTATAAACATGGAGAAAGCTTATCACAGTGACCCACGACAAGTAGTTTGGGAGGTATTACACAACCGGGGAGTAGGAGAATGGTTTATTCGGATAGTGCATCAGGTGTACGATGGTTCCATAGCCAGGGTATGGACTCCTTGGGGAAATACTGGAGGCTTCCAAGTGAAGACTGGAGTACACCAAGGTTCACCACTAAGTCCATACCGTTTCATTCTGGCTATGGACGAGCTGCTGACGGGAGTAGGAGAATGGCCCCCTCAATGAATGGTATTTGCCGACGATATAGGAAAACTTAGCGAATCCAGAGAACAAGTAGAAATGGGCCTAAACGATATTAGATGAACGATTGAAAAGGGAGGGCTAAAGGTAAACATGAAGAAGACAGAGTATTTAGCTTTCAATTGGGAAGGGCAGGAAAATAATGGTGATGTGCTCTCTAGGGGCAAACTGGTGAAAAAAAAGGTGCAAGAGGTGAAGTACTTAGGATCAGCAATCCAAAGCAATGGGGAGATAGACTCAGATGTGATTCATAGAATCTATGGAAGATGGTTGAAGTGGAGACAGGCAAGTGGAGCCCTGTGCGACAGGAGGCTCACAATCAAGTTGAAAGGGAAGTTTTACAGGGCAATGGTTAGGCCAGCTATGCTACATGGATCAGAGTATTGGGCAGTGAGAAGGAACCACGTTAACAGAATGCAAGTAGCCGAGATGCGAATGCTGCGGTGTGTCAAGAGGTGATAGAATTAGGAATGAGTATATCAGAGATAGCAGTGGGGGACATCGCGGAAAAAAATGAGGGACAGAAGATTGAGTTGGTATGCACACGTAATGAGAAGAGGGGAGGAGGAGCTCGTTAGGTCCATTACAGGAATGCAAGTGGTTGGAAGCACCCGAGGCAGGGGGGAAAACTAAAGCAGATGTGGGAGCAGGTTGTCCGTAAGGATATGGTTGTGTGTGGGATGGACGGGGACCTGGTGGGAGATAGGCGGGAGTGGAGGACTAGAACCCGCAGACCCGACCCTGCTACAGGGGGGATAATGGTATAATGATGATGATGATGATGATAAATGCAGTATTTTGCTAATAAAAATGTTAAAGACATTAGTGCAGAACTTTAATTTGAATAACATCAGTGCTGAAGTAGCAGGAAGTGTTTAAAAATATAAATATAAAAAAATGCTTACCAATTTTATACTTATCACCATTTGTCATTGTCTCCCAGGCGTCCCCCATAACACCTTTTGAGACACTCACCCATGCTTCAAGTTTCGAATTTCTATTTTTGTATTCTTCACATGTTGTTTCATACAAACAAGGATGTTTTTCAATCTCATTTATAACATGTTCGTTATCGATGTAATCCATTAATGTTTGAATCATAAATTATAAGAGGTTATAAAGTTTTTAAAAAAATCAAAACTTAGCTTCGAAATTGAAACAGTAAGCAGTAATTGTCGCAGTGTAGCCACTTGATTTGCAGTAAATGTCGCAGTGTGGCCACTAGATTTGTAGCAATTGCTGCTACAAAACTGATTCCAGTTAAGTTTATCTGAGACATAAATTTATACAATTTTGTAATTATGTACAGTGCCTCTGTAACCCTATTCTATATGTCACACATGTGGATGAATTTTCTAAGAGGTTTTCTATCGTAAAATTTCACAGTAATTGTCGTTTGACTGGTAGCTCATTCTTAAATTACGATTCGAGGATAGGCAACACTGTCTATTAGCGTCCGTTATTTATTGCATCCACCGATAGATGGCGCAACGCAACTCAAATTGCAGTTGCATTGCTTGGATGGTGGAAAAAACGAGCAGTTCGTTTTAATGTCCAACAAAGTGGGAGATGTTAATGTAGTAGCAGTTACCTACTGCAATAATCTTCAATGAAGATTACTTTTACCCCGTCCAGTTGTCTTTGACCATCACCCAACAGTGTCCTAGGGGCACTATAGGACCGTAATTCTAATACGATTTACAGTATATTGGGTACAAAATATAGAAGGTATTGAGCGCCTCGCCTATTCCACATATTTTGCGAATTATTTTTTATATAAATATTTTCCACTACTTTTCTATCCTTCTTCATATAATTTTTCCAAAGCGATACTTGAGTATGTTGCTGTCAAATATGTTCTGTGTTGTACATCATTTAGGTGAGCAATGGAAGATACAGGCCCGTCAACCAGTGACAACATCTCAGACTTGGATGCTCATAATCACCTGGATGAATCAGCTGAAGGAAATGCTTTCAAATTATACAGAGGCAATTTTGATGATGATGTCGGTGAATATTACTTTGAATCTGACCACCTAGCTCTTAAAGGAAATAATGATTATCGCATGCTGTTGAAATGCGTGGCTATTTTAGAAGCTCAACGTTCCAAGGCAATCCAAGTAAAGCGTTTTATAATTTTTTAAAGAAAATAATATTGCATGTTGAACGCGTCTAACTATTGAAAGTTCAAGAACGGTGATCCTCATCTTGTACCCTCTCTCCCCTTCCTTGAATCTGTTACACGTGCTTAACCAAAAAAGGATTTGTAACCAAGATTATTAGATGTTAGCAATTTTTTGTAGGATCTTGATAGACTGGCGAAAGCAAAAGAAGCAGCTTTGGCAAACCCTATTGAATTTGTTGAAAAACTGCAAATGAAAGAGGACATGAATCTACCTCACTTGCAAGATATTTACAACATACCTATGGTGGACTGGGAAAAGTACTCAAGAAACGTGAACCTCACATCTTTAACTCATAAACATATGACAAGACATAAGAAAACTAATTCAACGTCATCAACGCAGCCTGGAATTGACTGTAGTCCAGGACCATCGTCGTATGAACAGAGAAATGAATCCGACGATTCTGTTATCAACGTTGTACGCGGAAGAATTTGTAACACGGGAAAATCCCAAACTTTTAATCAATTGTGGACTGTCGAAGAACAAAAAAAGTTGGAAGATTTACTAGTCAAATATCCTCCAGAAGAAGTTGAAGCAAGACGTTGGGAGAAAATTGCAAAAGCACTCATAAACCGCACTCCACAACAGGTATCACGAAGATGTCGACAAACATGTTTGATTCATTATTCATTCACATTTTATTATTATTAGGTTGCTAGTAGGGTTCAGAAATACTTTATAAAGTTGACTAAAGCTGGTTTGCCTGTTCCTGGGAGAATACCGAACTTAAGTAGCTACAGTAAGAGGGGAAGTACTCATCGACATCATCGCCACAATAGATTTTTATTTCATCAATCAACATTTTTCGCTTCTCACGAACCACCAGTGTTCATGTCTGAATATGGGGACGATAACACAAACCATTCCAATACTAGCAGCATAGAAGATGATAATTCGTTT